>JARBWK010001372.1:0-19542 GCA_030556195.1 Anolis apletophallus | reverse complement strand
CAACTGCCCCGTCAAACTGAACATTCTAAAGCCAGAGTGGCCTCTGTTGTCATGGCAACAGCCTCTGCTTACAGCTTGCTGCTACGAACATTCCACAGCTCACTCTCTGCAGCTTTTATAGAATGTCCTTCTAAATACATAAACAAACATGCGATTAACATATAAATAACCACCTTATCACATTGTGACTTAAGTTCATGCACCTACTATATTAATTACACCAATTACATACGAAGTCTTTACAGAAGTGTGATTCCTTTATTTTCCTTTCTACCCTCGTGGTTTTGGTTCAGCTTAGAGTCAGCAGTATCCCCTGTGTTTTTGTAGCTCATGTTATATCCTCAGAATAGGTCTCTACAGTCACTTATGGACCCATCCCCAAGACGCTACTTCTGGAAGACAATCATACTCGGCTGTGATTATGGTTCTGGTAGAAAAGATTGCATAGGTGAGCTTTTTATCTCTTGGATCAAACCTCTCCACTCCTGCAGAATCATTTTGAGAGTTTGTTAAATTTGTTGTTTGTTTTGAATTGACTAGATCAGGGCTGCCCAACTGGCGGCCCAGGGGCTGTATACGGCTCCCCAGCCCCTTCCTGCGGCCCCTAAGCTTTTAATAAAAATAAAAATAAAAATAAATTAAATAATAATATTTTTTAAAATTACCCACTTCTGGGTTCCAGAGCAAGTATCGCGGGACTACGGAAGCCACACGGGATTTCGCTCTCAACGTGAGATCACGCCTGCGTTGAGAGCGAAATCCCGTGTGGTTCGTAGTCTCGCGATACTCCTGTTGCCGAAATCTCGGCTACTTAATCCCTCAGGCCCACGCAGACGCGATTTGGACCTTCTCGGCTGCTGCCTCGGTCGGTCGTCGCCTCTGCTTGTGGTCCGGCTACTCTGGATCCTGCTCGTTTGGGAAGGTAGGCTAACCTTTATGTTATTATTATGTAATTGTGTATGGGTGCCCCTTATGTATTCCCTCCCTGCATTTCCCCTTAGTAAAAGATTATATTTGATTGTATGGATGCCTCTTATGAATTCCCACCCTGCATTTCCCCTTAGTAAAAGATTATATTTGATTGTATGGATGCCTCTTATGAATTCCCACCCTGCATTTCCCCTTAGTAAAAGATTATATTTGATTGTATGGATGCCCCTTATGTATTCCCACCCTGCATTTCCCCTTAGTAAAAGATTATATTTGATTGTATGGATGCCTCTTATGAATTGTAAGTAAATTGGAGCCGGGGGAGGGGCGGGGCGGGGGTGGGGCGGGGCGGAGCCGGGAGCGGGGGCAGACCCTTCGGCCCCCCAGGTCATCAGTGACCAGAATTCAGGCCCTGGGCCGTAGAAGTTGGACAGCCCTGGACTAGATGCTTGAGTGCATGCTTGCGACATAGTAACACTGTCCCCACTTATTCTATCACTTTTGAATTGTAACTTTGTTATACACTTATTAATTCGGGAAGGGTGCTTATTCGCTGCTCTTTACCTCCAAGCTCTGAATTATATTCATGCTGGAAATATTCATGATGGGAAATAAAGAAACTCACTTTCACAATATCCTCGTTTCTGTACAGTACCCAGCAGCAGGTGACAGCACTGCAAGATCAAGTTGACTTCCTGTTATGTGTCCCCATAAATGATTGACTCACAAACAGGCAGAGACTCTGGGTAGTGATATTTCAACCCACTAACATAGTATTTGATTGATCTAAGCTCCATAGTTTTTGTCTTTGAGATGAGATGGAGCTTCCTTCAAAAATGGACAAATTTAGGCACAGGCCTTATATAAGTGTCAAAGTGTTCCATTTTAGTCAGAGCTGGCGTGGGCATTTAGTTCTATTATGGGCTAATGTTCTCACTGAAAATAATTGGGGAGTATTTTCTCAAAGTATGAAAAAAAGTCTTTCACTCATTCATTCACTAATTTGAAATAAATGCTGGGAGGATGCATATGTCTTTTGTCATATAGCACAAAGCTTTCTCAAAGAAAAGTTACAGAAGGTCTACATTTGCTTTGTTAACAAAATGTACCATCATTCCATCTGCTTTGAACTGGGTAATCTGAGTCCACACTGGCAATATATTCCAGTTCAAAGCAGAAAATGTGGGATTTTCTGCTTTGAACTATGTGGAAGGGGCCTTAGGCTGTTTCCACACAGCCATTTCATCCGAAGCAAAATGTAGATTTACGAGATCCAGTACACTCTGGGATGCCTACAGAGAACTGGCTGCAAGATCCCATGGAATCCACAAAGAGGCACCAGATGCCTTAGCCCGCATTCCAACCCTGACTGGCTTCATCAAAAAGGAAAAACAACGAGTAGGCTCGTGATGAAACTAAAGCAACAAGGTGACTAAACTAACAGTGATACATTAGATCAGTGTTTCTCAACCAGTGTAGCACCCATGGGCTCGTTCGTGCCACTGGCGGGGGGTGATCCGCCGGGGGTCCCGTTGGCAGTGGGGCCCGCACAGGCTGGAAGGGACTCAGAGGATGAGTTGGAAGGCCCAGAGCAAGATTGGTCAGCCGTACCTTTGCCCAGTTCACCTGTAGAGAGCTTAGCCTGGGATCTCGAGTGGGAGCATTCTCCCGGGGAAGGAGCGGACCAGGTGGAGATGGGAGGCAGCGAAGCAGATAGCGGGGATAGTTATGAATTCCCAAACGGCCGAGGTTCCCAAGAGCTGGCCGGGCAGCAGATGGAGGCTAGCGGCTGGGAAACTCCGGGGGAGGCTGCTTCTCAGGAAGATAGCGATACTAGGCTGGAAGAGCGGGGCCGTTCTCACAACAGGCGCAGGGACATAGAGGAGGGCAGGAGGAGCTGGCATCTGTCCCTAGACCGTCGCCGTTCGGAAAGTAGAGACTGGAGACGCCGGGCCCTAGATCGTCGGGGTTCCAGGCCGAGGGATTAAGAACGGCCCCGTGGGAACTGATCGTCAGTTCTCCGGCCACGTCTGATCTGAAGGGCGTTGAAGCGGAGTGAATCTTGGAGCCTAGTTTGGCTCGCCTTGGACCAAGACCTTGCCTTGTTTCCGATTCGCATTGGTGCGGATCCCTTGCTTTGTTCCGGATTGAATCCAGGAGCCTTGCCAAGCTTCTTAGCCTATTTGCCTTTGGATCTACCTTTTGGAACTTTGCTTGCTTTACTGAACTGCAGCTTCGTGCTGATTGCTCAATCCCATGAACTTTTAAAGTGAATTGCCTTTTTGGATTTGTTTTACTAAATAAACATAGTTAGCCTTTACTACGTCTCCGTGTGTGTGTTAAAGGGGCAGTTCTAAGTCGGCGATTGTGACAGTTGGCCGGAGAACTCCTCGAACCCCTTTTCGCACCACGGGACGTACCAGGAACCGCCGGAAGCGCATCCAGGCTCCCATCGTCCCCACTGTCGCCATGGCAAACTTGACGGATCAGCAGGTGGTGGCGTTGCAGCAGGAGGTGGCGGAGTTGCGAACCCGAGCGGGGCGGCACCCGTCGGTGAATGCCCCGACATGTTTCAATGGACATCCGGCGGCGGTGGAAGTTTTTATTGCCCAGGTTAGGATGTACCTGGAGCTGCGGCCCAACGAGTTTGCCACCCCCCGAGCCCAGGTGGGGTTCGTGTTCAACTGCATGGAGGGAATGGCAGCGACTTGGGCAACTTCCTCATCAATGCAGCGTCTCCTCATGTGGGTACTTTGGACACTTTCCTGACGGCGATCCGGGCGACCTGGGGACCTCCCCCCACCGAGGCCCTGGCGGATCGGGATTTGGCACGGCTGACCATGAAGGACATGTCCTTGGCCCAGTACATTTCCCGTTTCCGAGTGTTGGCCAGCCAGACCAAGTGGGAAGTGGCGGCCTTACGCTATACGTATCTAGCGGGACTCTCGCCCGAGCTTCAACAACAGATGCTACAGTTGCCCCGGCCGGCCGACCTGGAGGAGGCCATCGCCCTGAGTTTGCGGGCGGAGGCGGCCACGCAACACAAGAGGAGGTGGGGGGGCGGCCCAACAGAAAAACCGCCGAGCAAGCGGGAGGCCGGGACCGGCCAGTTTGTGCCCCGCCAGATTCCTGCTCCCACCCCTTTGTGGATGACTCTGAACCGATGCAACTGGGCACGGTGCGGCCTAAAGTGGACGCCGCCGAAAAAGCCCGGCGCCAAAGACTCAACCTTTGTTGGTACTGTGGGGGCTCGGGTCATTTTTCTCGTGATAGCCCCCAGAAAGGGCGTGGGACGTCCCCTCGTGCCTCTGCAGCGGTGGCCAACGCCCCGGAGCCTGAGGAAGCCCTTCAGGCGGCGGGGGAAGGGTCCGGCCGAGTGTAAGAGGGTTCGCCACTCGGCCGCCGCCCATCTTCCTCCGGAACCCAAGACTGGACAACTGTTCCTTGTTATGGTCACCCTCTGGTCTCCCGAGAAGGGGCCGATGATGGTCCATGCCATGATCGACTCGGGGGCTACCAACAACTTCATTGACGCAGACTATGCCCGGTCTGCTGGATTACAATTTCTGGACCTTCAAGAGCCCAAGGACGTTCAGACTATTGATGGGAGGCCCTTGAAAGCTGGGGCTGTGACCCAGTATACCGCTCCCACCAGGATGTGGACTAGTTCTCATAAGGAAGAGATTTCCTTTCTCCTGACCAAGCTGTCGGACTTTCCTATTGTGTTGGGGGTTGTGTGGCTGACGCTCCATGATCCCCAGATCTCCTGGGCCAAGCGACAGCTTGTTTTTGCTTCTGACCATTGCCAGAGCCAGTGCATGATGGCCCGGGCATGTGCGGCGCAGGAGGTGACTTCGGTGGCGACGCTGCCCAGGAAGTACGCTGGTTTTTGGGATGTTTTCAGCGAGAAGGAGGCGGAACAGCTGCCTCCGCACCGGCCTTATGACTGTGCCATTGATTTGGAACCCGGGGCCCCGATCCCGAGGGGGCGGCTCTACCCCCTCTCGGACCCGGAGCAGCAGGCTCTTCGTGATTTCCTGGACGAAAACCTGCGGAAGGGGTTCATCCGCCCCTCGCAGTCCCCGGCGGGGGCGCCCATCCTGTTTGTCAAGAAGAAATCAGGGGAACTGCGGTTGTGTAATGACTATCGGGAGCTCAACAAGATCACGATTCGCAACCGCTAACCCTGCCCCTGATCAACGAGTTGCTGGAACGGATGCGGGGCGCCAAGGTATTCACGAAACTGGACCTCCGGGGGTGCTTATAATCTTGTCCGGATTCGTCAGGGAGATGAGTGGAAGACTGCGTTCCAGACCAAGTGGGGCAGTTTCGAATACCTGGTGATGGGATTCGGTTTGTGCAATGCCCTCGCCTGTTTCCAACATTTCATGAATGACATTTTCCGAGACCTGCTGGATCGCTATCTGGCCGTCTATCTTGATGATCTGCTGATTTTTCTCCGGAACAGGCCACCCATGACCGCCACGTCAGGGAAGTGCTCCAGAGACTGCGGGCCCACGGGCTTTATGCTAAGCTGGAGAAGTGTGCGTTTGATCTGCGTGAGGTGGACTTTCTGGGCTACCGTATTTCCTCCACGGGCATTGCCATGGATGACACCAAGATCCAGGCTGTGGTTGACTGGGCGGCTCCGGCCAGCAAAAGGACATTCAACGCTTCCTGGGCTTTACCAACTACTACAGAAAGTTCATTCCTGACTTTGCCAAGTGGGCTGATCCGATCACCCAGTGCCTGCGGGGTAAGGTGCCGTTCCGTGGACGCCGGAGCGGATGCGGGGTTCCGGAGGCTGAAGCAGCTGTTCACCACTCAGCCTTTTGCAGCACCCCAACCCCGCACTCCCTTCATCGTGCAGGCTGACGCTTCTGATGTGGCTGTGGGAGCGATCCTGCTCCAACCACAGGGGACGGACTTGTTGCCCTGCGCCTACTATTCCCGGCAGCTCACGGCGCCGGAGAAGAACTATACCATTTGGGAGAAGGAGCTCCTAGCCATCAAGGTGGCGTTTGAAGTCTGGAGACACCTCCTGGAAGGGCCAAATTCCCGGTGGAAGTTCACACCGACCACCGGAATTTGGAGCACTTGAAGTCTCAGCGCAAATTGAACCAGAGGCAACAGAGATGGTCCCTGTTCTTTGAGCGCTTCAATTTCCGCATTCACTATGTGACCCCCAAGCAGACCAAGCAAGCTGATGCCCTGTCCCGGAAGCCGGAGTATGTCCGCGGGGAAGGCCTACCCGAGCAGCCTCTGTTCAAGGCGGAGAACTTTGCAGCCGCTCGAACGGCTCCCGCGCCGGCCCGGCGCCCCGCCCGGCCCTGTGGATAAGCGGCCGTTGAGTGTGCGGGTTCAGGCCCGCCAACGGGACGACCCTTGGGTGCAAGAGCAGCTGACCAAGGGGGTGCAGGCTCCGTTTCAGGTGAGAAACGGGGTGCTCTATCACCGTGACTCTGTTTATGTTTCTCCGGGCCCTGAGCGGGGGGACATTCTACAGCTTTGCCACGACACCAAGGCAGCGGGACATTTTGGGCTCTTTAAGACTCTGCAGCTGGTCCTACGGGACTTTTGGTGGCTCAAAGTGCGCAGGATGTGGAGGACTTTGTGGGATCCTGCCCTGTGTGCCAGCGGGCTAAGAACCCGGGGGGCAAGCCGGCCGGTTTGCTCCAGCCTCTCCCGACCCCTTCTGCCCCGTGGAAGATGATTTCGGCCGATTTCATCACTGATTTGCCCAAGTCCAAGGGGTTCACCACGATCCTGGTCGTGGTGGACTGTTTCACCAAGATGGGACATTTCATTCCCTGTGTGGGGGTGCCTACGGCCAAAGAGACTGCTGATCTGTTTGTGCAACATGTGTTTCGGTTGCATGGCCTGCCCGAGAGTTTGGTGACAGACCGTGGTTCCCAGTTCACTTCCCAGTTCTGGAAGGCTGTTCAGAAGCAGCTGGGGATTGAGGCGCGGATGTCTACGGCCCACCATCCTCAGACCGATGGCCAGACCGAACGGGTGAATGCCACCTTGGAGCAGTATCTGCGGTGCTATGTTAACTACCAGCAAAGCAACTGGGCGCCTTTGTTGTCGATGGCAGAGTTTGCTTACAACAATGCGACGCAGGAATCCATCAAGGAGACTCCTTTCTTTGCCAACTATGGATACCATCCCCGGTTCTACCCTCCCGTGACTCCGTCGGGGACGTGCCGGGTGGCGGAGGATTGGCTGCGAGAGCTCGCTGCACTTCAAGATTTGCTACGTACTCAATTGGACCAGGCCAAGGCCGACTACAAGCGGATGGCTGATCGGCCGGCGCCAGGAGGGTCCTGACATCCTGGTGGGGATCGCGTCTGGTTGTCTACCAAGAATCTGCCCACCCAACGCCCGAGCCGCAAATTGATGCGAGATTTTTGGGCCCCTACAAGGTGTTGGAGAAGGTGGGCCCTGTTTCCTTCAAACTACAACTCCCAGCGGACATGAAACTCCACCCGGTGTTTCATCGCTCCTGCTCCGCCCGCGAAGGGGGTGCGGCCTGACGTGACGCAGCCGCCTCCTCCCTGTGATGCGGGAGGGCGGAGAGGAGGGCGAGGTGCAGGACATCTTGGATGCCGGCCTCCGTGTCCGGAAGGTGGAGTCGTTCATTGACTGGGAAGGTTTTGGCCCGGTAGAACGTGCTTGGGTCAAGGCTCGAGATGTACACGCACCGGAGCTGGTGGCTCGTTTCCACCGCAAGTATCCTGACAAGCCCAAGCCCCGGGGGCGGCCCAGGGGGGGGCCCTGAGGGGGGGGGATAGTGTAGCACCCATGGGCTCGTTCGTGCCACTGGCGGGGGGTGATCCGCCGGGGGTCCCGTTGGCAGTGGGGCCCGCACAGGCTGGAAGGGACTCAGAGGATGAGTTGGAAGGCCCAGAGCAAGATTGGTCAGCCGTACCTTTGCCCAGTTCACCTGTAGAGAGCTTAGCCTGGGATCTCGAGTGGGAGCATTCTCCCGGGAAGGAGCGGACCAGGTGGAGATGGGAGGCAGCGAAGCAGATAGCGGGATAGTTATGAATTCCCAAACGGCCGAGGTTCCCAAGAGCTGGCCGGGCAGCAGATGGAGGCTAGCGGCTGGGAAACTCCGGGGGAGGCTGCTTCTCAGGAAGATAGCGATACTAGGCTGGAAGAGCGGGGCCGTTCTCACAACAGGCGCAGGGACATAGAGGAGGGCAGGAGGAGCTGGCATCTGTCCCTAGACCGTCGCCGTTCGGAAAGTAGAGACTGGAGACGCCGGGCCCTAGATCGTCGGGGTTCCAGGCCGAGGATTAAGAACGGCCCGTGGGAACTGATCGTCAGTTCTCCGGCCACGTCTGATCTGAAGGGCGTTGAAGCGGAGTGAATCTTGGAGCCTAGTTTGGCTCGCCTTGGACCAAGACCTTGCCTTGTTTCCGATTCGCATTGGTGCGGATCCCTTGCTTTGTTCCGGATTGAATCCGGGAGCCTTGCCAAGCTTCTTAGCCTATTTGCCTTTGGATCTACCTTTTGGAACTTTGCTTGCTTTACTGAACTGCAGCTTCGTGCTGATTGCTCAATCCCATGAACTTTTTAAGTGAATTGCCTTTTTGGATTTGTTTTACTAAATAAACATAGTTAGCCTTTACTACGTCTCCGTGTGTGTGTTAAAGGGGCAGTTTTAAGTCGGCGATTGTGACAACCAGTGTGCCGGGGCACACTAGTGTTCCGTAAGCGATCATCAGGTGTGCCGTGGGAAATTTGCCTCTTCCCCCTCCCCTCCCCCTCCTCCCACTTCCTGGTGCTGCTGCTGCTGCTGGTGGAGGCCAAGGGAGAAGGTGGCAGCAGAGGCGCGGGGAAAGCCAAGGACGCGCAGCAGCCGCAGCAAGAAGAAAGACACCGCCGACGCACCCTCCTCCTCCATCCTCCCCGCTTTCTTTTCTCTCCGGGGCTTGTTTTCTTCAGGGCCATCGCCATGCCCCTCCACCCCAGCCAGACAGTGAAGACCCTTTTAATGTATGATGTGGACAGTGGAGACCCCTATAATACATGATGTGGACAGTGGAGACCCCTATAATACATGATGTGGACAGTGAGACCCGCTATCATGCATGATGTGGACAGTGGAGACCCTTTTAATTTATGATGTGGACAGTGGAGACCCCTATAATGCATGATTTGGATACTTCAGGCCCCTATAATGCATGATGTGGACTCACCGTGAAGCTGCATGATTTTTCTGAGTGTATAAATACATTTAAAAACATATTAACTATATGTATTACTGTGTTAGAGTATCATTTTGTGTCATTTCGTTGGTGGTGTGCCCCAGGATTTTGTAAAAGTAAAAAGTGTGCCGCGGCTCAAAAAAGGTTGGGAAACACTGCATTAGAGCAAGTAATTGGCTATAAGAAATGATAAAAAGGAACATACATACGTTTGTCGTTCATATAAATATATATCACAAATTCTGGTATATAGTAGTGCTTTGTAGAAGAAACAAAGAGGAGTCCCAGTTTGTAGTCCATATGGCGTTGTTTCAAGAAAGCCGGTGAAAATCCAGAATAAATAGTCCCGAGATATATATATGGAAAGGGGGAATTCCAATGAAGTATGTCCTTGGTTGTAAAAGGGAACAATGTCCAAGTTCTATAAATCCAATCACAAAGCCAAAGATCCTGAAAGTGGAGCTGGATACTCCGAAGGGGGAAATCCTCAGGACGCTGGAGAAACGCAGACGTGGGCGTCACCGCAATACAATAAACCTGCTACACACAAGCCGACGGTATGTGAATGCTTCCAATAAGTAGCCACAGAAAAAACGTTTCGGGTTCCTTTTTCAAGGCTCGAGATACAATATAATTGGCCCATAATATCTATACAAATAACAATATCATTAAGTATTAAACAATACCAATAGTATGTGTAGGCACCAAAACAAGCCAAACAAGATCTATATACATACCAATCAAGGAGAAGATCCAGGCATAACCCTGCTCCTGTATAGAGCGGGGTGACCAAAAGGTAAGTGAGGGAGTTAATGGGGGCTAATTATAGGAGTATCGAATTGATGGTAATGGGGTCACTGATGCCACGTGGCCATTCTGTGTCGAGGCGGATTATCCAGTGGTTTTTGAGGTTGATTAATTGAGTGGTGATATCTGTTTCAGGATTTATGGTAAGTTTTTCCAACACCCTTATTCTTAAAGAGGCAGCAGAATGTCCCTTTTCTTTACAACGTGCATAGAAAGCCAGTTACTTGATCTAATGTATCACTGTTAGTTTGGCTTCATCAAAACCCAGGATTTTTTCCCTTATCTAATGGTGGGGACAAATAGCTTCCCCATATCAGTTTCAGAGGCTGTAAAATGCTTTAAAAACAGCTAGCATTTCCATGAGAAAGCTATGTTTTTATTTGGGGAGGAGTTGCTTTTAAGCTGGCTGCTCCAGCTTCAGCTCTGTTTATATTTGACCTTCATATTTAGCATTCAGATCTTTTTTTCTGTGCCTGGAGGGATCTGTGCTCAGGAGAGATCCTGTGTATTTTATAGCTGGGATTTCTGGTGAGGTTTTTTTTATCACACCGATTTTGAGTGAATGTGAGTTGAAATTCACCTTGAAGCAGAGAGGGAGAACATATTGTGAATACCCTGATCTTGAGCCAGTTTTAAACCGGATTTTTAGAGCCTGTGTAAATGGGGCCTGAGGGTGATACAGACATGCTTAAATTCTGAGAAGAATCAGGATTTAATTCACCTTTGAAAAAGAGGTGATTTGCAATCATCAATTGACAGGAAAACAGCTTAGCTAACAGGAAAAAGACATCTCGTTGCATCTGTGTCTAGTTTGGGAGTTTGAGGAGAAAATCCATAGTATTATTACCTGATATTTACAAGTTTGTAGATCTGAAAAAATGTTCTGGATGTACTATATATAAATATAGACACATACACATGTATATATAGAAATAAACACATGCCCACACATACAGATGTCAGTGTTTTTGAAAAGGTTCCCAATGTTACTGTTATCGAAAAAATTGACACACACATACACATACCCTCCTGATCAAACACAAATGGACAAAGATGAATTTAATTTATTTTTCCTTTTTCCAATTTCGCAATTCCCAAGTAGTACCGCTCCACTTCCACTGCAGGAGGGTCCAGCCAGCCATCTCTCCTGTGTATAAAATCCATTCTTATTAAATTCTATAAACTATATGAAATTGAATCAAATGAAATCAAATGCTTAAATGCAACTGAAACTGTATATGTATAATTCTGCCTTGATCAATCACATGCTTGAGGACAGGAAACATGATGAGATGGACAAGGTATGCAAGCTTCATTGAAGGGATTTCCATTGTGTGTGTATATAAACCACAACTCCCTTCCATTGTAAAATCTCTCCCCCATTCACAAACCTGCTTACTTGCATTGGGAAATTTATTTATTTCCAACATTTCTACCCCACTCTTTCTCACCCCCCGGGGGACGACTTCCTGGTCTGAGAAGCCATCTTGTTCTAGTTCAAATAAACTTCACAAATCTGTTTATATGTCACCACAAGTATTCAGTGTAGCTTTCTGTGCCTCAATATAAGACGGGGGTCTCCCTGGATAACAACCATCACCCTTTAAGTTGGAGTTTTCCTCCATTTTTGAGTGGCTCTGTGAACTGACTCTAATGGTCGGTGGGCCAGTGGGGCAGGGAAGAGTGAATGGTGTGACCATAGAGTAGACCAATGCATTTGATTGGTGGCAGCGAAGTTATATCATCATGTAATTGGCGGTCGTCAATTGAGTTCAACTGTTGGAGATGCATTCTGCAATTCCAAGCCTTTTCCTATGTTGTGGATTTTGCAAGGGAAGGTATACTTATTTATTTATTTATTTATTTATTTATTTTATATTCCGCTCTTCTCACCCCGAAGGGGACTCAGAGCGGATTACGGTACACATACTTGCAGACAATCCCTGCAGTTCAACATATGACATACTGTATAAACATGTGACATTTATCACAGTACAGTACAGTACATACATTTTGACATATTACACACATATATAGATAAACAGAGGCAAACTTTCTGGCCACCAGGGGGAGCTGACGCACTCCTCATCTCTCAGCGTTCCCAGCATCCCTTGTTCCTTCCACATTCCTCAGTGTTCCTGGAGTTCTTTAATGGCCTCATAATTCAGTCAAAATTTGCCTCCCCACTTAATGTGGTACCTTTATCTCCTACTTGACAGATGCAACTGTCTTTTGGGCTGCAAAGGTCGACAGCAGGGCTACACCCAAAGGTCGAGCACCCACTCGACCCGGACAGGCCTCAACTCATGACCTACTGGTCAGAGAGATCTTATGCAGCTGACACTTAGCCAGTTGCGCCACATTCGTGCAATCCAGATTATCTGCTTTGAATTGGATTATATGGCAGTGTAGAGTCATACAGTCCAGTTCAAATTAGATAATCTGCATTCAGAACCTGGATTATATGGCAGTATAGATCCAGCCCGAGTTTAATGGTGGCATTATCTGGAGTGGAGCTAAGTGTAATCCAATGATGCCATCATGAGTCGAGGGTAACAATCAATGGCATGTGCTTTGTGATCCAGAAAATAATTAATTAATTTTGATCCACAGACTAAAATTCTCCACCATAATTCTCCATTTGGCATTTCCACAAATGTTTCCCTTTTGTCTCAAACTTTCTACCCTCAGAGACTATAGAGAGCAGCAGTATTTTGTATTTGGAAAAGGACACCATATACATCATTCAAACATTGCTTACCTGCTATCTCATTGTATTTTAAGTACACATGAAGGCGGGTCAATAAGTCAATGACTTTTTGAATGAAACAGGTTTTTGATAAAAAATCATTTTATTTTTCAACGTAGTCTCCTTTGAGCTCTATACATTTTCTCCAACATTTCTCCAATTTTTCTATCCCTTCCAAAAAATAAGATTTGTCGAGGTCATCAAAATAGGTATTTGTTTGTGAGATGGTTTTATTGTTGGAGTCAAATCTCTTTCCGCCGAGCCATTTCTTCAGGTTTGGAAACAATAGTCACCGGGGCTAACCGAGAATAGGGTGATGAAGGAGCAATTCATATCCCACCAGATTGTTGCCATGGCAACTGCACATGCGCACTCTGCATTGTCCTGGTGTAAAGAACTTTTTCTCTGGCTAAATACAGTTGGTTTTTTTCAAATCCTCATTAAATCGACTCCAATAAGTTGGCATAATATTCCACCATTGATTGTTTTGCCCTTTGAAGGTAGTCAATGTGATTATACCGCTGTGTATCCCAAAAGACAGTCGCCATGACTTTATTGGCTGACAAACCCACCTTGGCCTTCTTTGGCCCCGATTCACCCTGGAGAAACTTACTGTTTTGACTGCTGCTTGGTCTCTGTGTGTGTGGTGGATCCATGTTTCCTCCACTGTTACAAAACGGTGCAAAAACTCATCCATATTGCAGTTGAACAATGCCAAAGACTCTTATGAAATTGTCACACAATTGTGTTTGTGATTGATTGTGAGCAAATGTGGCACCCATCTTGCTGAAAGCTTTCATACCCAAGTGATCATTTAAAATTGAAAACCATTGAGCCATGTGAGATGCCTATGGCTTCCACACCGTACCTTCAATCTCCAATCGCCAACATCATATCGTGAATTTTTTTCACTGTTTGGGTGTAGAGACCTCAACTGGGCATCCAGAATGTTTGGCATCTTCTCGTGCTTGTACGGCCACAACGAAATTCAGTAAACCACTTACCATTGAAATGGATGGTGCAGAGTCCCCATAGTATTTATCAAACTTAGCCTTGGTTTGAGTGGTGGTTTTTCCAAGAAAAAAAAAGCTCAATGAGCACACAAAAATCACTTTTTTCCATTTTCTCCAAATCACGCGGTAGTCTTATATCAATGGCTGTCAACAAACCAAATGACGAACTGGTTCAAATTTCTTGACAGGAGTCAACTGACAGGTACCTGTTGACAAGAGCAGTGTTGCCCTTCAGTTAAGAGGCGGGAAATTAAAAGCTACGGACTTATTGACCCACCCTTGTATCTGCTTAAAACAACAGATCTACTTTAAGAGTCCTTAGTTCAACAAATTGCAACTAGATTTTGCTGTTAAACATTTACCAAACAGAATGGATAAAGAAATAAGGTCATATCAAAGTAAAATATACTGAAATAGTATATCTCTCACGCGCCTCCCCTTGATGATGAGGAATGGAATTCTTGGGAGGGAATTTTTTAAAGGTATTTTTATTGTCCCGTTGGCCATGGCCTTTCGCCATTTTGCAGTTTCTTTTGCTTTTCTTTCTATGTTTGAGGGTGTACATTTTGCCTCTCTTGAGAGGCATGGACTTTATGCTTTTATGTCTTTAGATTATGAGATTTAGCAAGCTAGTTAGCAGGACCTTATCTATCAAGAATGTACTTCTTTTTACTTCAATGAACATTTTTAACCTAAAGTTCTGACCTGCCATTCTAAGATATAGAAGCTTATCCCAGCTCATCTCATGTGTTTCTACGGAAGTACTTCTGGTACTTGCTATATTTATGGTGGATCACCCCAACTGAGGGCTGTTTTGAGTCTAGCAGTTAAGATTCCCCCAACACAGAGGAACAGTGGATATGATTTTAACTGCATGAGAGCTACAAGAAAAAATGCAGGGAATCTTTTGTATGGCATTCATCAACCTTGCAAAGATCTTTGACACTGAATCATAAATGTTCTTGACCATCCTCTTGAAAATCTATATGCGCCCCTCTGGCCCAGCTGGTTCGCAACTCGTCTGAGTGTTATCAGTACGCTGGATGACACCCAGCTTGTGCTGAGAATGGAAAGCAGGCCAGACCGTACTCCAATTATTTCCATCAATGCCTTGAAGCCGACTGGATGGCTGCAAGGGCTACTATTGAGGTTAACCCATCGAAGATGGAGATTGGCTGGGTTCCTGATTGAGTGGTTGCCGGCTGCCTACCCTAGATGGCGAGCCTCTAAGCCCGTTGTAAAGAGGCTATTCAAATGAACCGGCTGGACAGGGTGGGACCCTCTTTACTGATCCCACTGCTGCCACAAATTTGTAATGATGAGGTCACTACGCATCTGGTCCTAACGTAAAAGGTGTTGTATAATAAGGATCCTCAAAACATGAAGAGATTAGCCACCAGATTGTGAGGACTGTTGTTGTTATCTGTTATCTAGAGGGTCTGTCACCAATTATTGTGGGACTTCAACTGTGTAACAAGACAGGTTAAAAACACTTTCCTGTCTTGCTTTACTCTGAGTCTTGACTTTTAAAATACGGAACAGATTGATGAAAAAGAACAATACAGTTTATTTATAGCTTGGCACAAAAGCGTGATGGATACGTTATAACTTCTTAGAGGCTCAACTCATCATGGTTACGTGGTATTGGTAGGAAGATACAAAGTTTAAAAATGTTTGACTGTTACTATTACTCAGTTAGATCAGTATGTAACTATCTCACACACAGACCTTCTTTTTCCTCCTATAGGCACCTTTGCCTATCTCTAGCCCTCAGGCTCTATACAAACAGACTGGCTCGCAAGCTCAGCCTACTAGAACTGTGTCTTAAGTCTCCAAAACAGACCGCTCCTCAGAACCTGCTCTCTCCTAGAGCTGGTCTGGCAGTTAAACTGTCAAAATTCAAACTTCCCAGAATTTATTCTTGGCTGTGGCAGAAAGCTGTTGACTCTTCCCACCTCTGCCTTACAGCCATGTTGCTATGACAACTCTCCCCCAAGGTGGGCTCACTGAAGAAGTGCACCTTCCCTAAACATCTAAACATCTCAATACATTCAATCCTCAATCCTATAATAAAAATAAACACTTCTGCACACCCGTCATCCTCCAGAAGAGCTTGGGGGTCCATTTGGACCCATTGCTATCGATGGAGACACAAATCCACGGTATGCAAGACCGCATTTTACCACCTGGGCGGCAGGCTAGGCAGCTGGCTCTCTACTTGTCCAGGGGCGACCTGGCTACGGTGATCCAGGTGACGGTCATCTCGAGGCTGACTACTGTAATGCCCCTTACATAGGCCTTCCCTGGCAACAATCCGAAACTCGCCAGTGCAGAATGCTGCCGTCGCCGACTGGCGGGAGCGTCCAGTCTGAGAGCATATAACACCCATCTTGCAGAAACTGCACCTGGCTACCAATAGAGTACCGGATTGTTTTCAAGGTGCTGGTGTTGACCTTAAGGCCTTGTATGGCTTAGGCCAGTGTACCTGAGGGACGGTCTCATCCCATATGTTCCTCGAGATCACTACGCCAGAAGAACAAAATCTTCTAGCTGTTCCCCGTTGATCCACCCTGTAGGTTATCATCAACGAGATCGAGAGCCTTCTATGTGGCTGCACCTTCCCTTTGGAACTCTATGTCGGATGAGGTTCGCGTTATCACCGACTTAGCCCCAAGCTGAGAACTTGCAAGACTTTCGTGTTCAAACAAGCTTTTAACCTCACCGGCCCATGAAATCTGACATAAGTTCAGCATTAATTCGCGACATTGATGATGCTTTGTCGATAGTTGTATTTTATGCTCCCTTGCTTTTATGTTTTATACTTTCGTATGATGTATTAAAACTGTTACTGTAATATTATATGTGTACCATGTAAACCACCCGGAGCCTTCCGGAAGGAGCGGTATATAAGAGTGAATAATAAATAAATAATAAAATTGGATAAATTTGTGAACATCCTGTGACTCCTCCATGATAACACGATGGCAACCATCTTTGACAGCAATGGCTCCCAAAGTGACCCATTTAAAGTAGGATCAGGTTTCAAACAGAGATGCCCTATTGCCCCAGCTGTATTTTCTATCTTTGTTGCTATGATTCTACATCTTGTTGACAGGAAGCCTCCATCGGTGGAAATTACACATGGGACAGATGGCAAGCACGTTAACCCAGCAGGCTGAAAGTCAAAAGGAAGGTAACAACAACTTATGTTAAGCAGTGCTCATTTAGTGGAAATCCTACAAGCTACTTTAAACATGTTAACAGAAGCATATGAAAAGCTTGGCCTTTCACTCAACATTGGGGAAAACCTTGAAGCTTCTCACATTCAAAAATCCTGGAAATCTCTTGGGAAGACAGATGAACAAGTGTCAGCAGAATGAAAGAAGCAAAGACTACATCACTGAAATGGTGACACTTCACCATCAACTTTGCTGGACTGGTCACTTTGTTTGAATGCTCATTCACCGTCTACCAAAGCAGTTAATCACCCTCAACTCAAGAACAGAACATGGAATGTTGGTGGACAACAAATGAGATTTAAAGATGGGCTTAAAGCTAAAAGCTAAAAAAAACCCTGTGGCATAGAACTGGGGAGCTTTGGCACGCAAGCGTTTTATTTTTATTTATTTATTTCATCATTTCTACCCCGCTTTCTTTCTCAACCCCTGAGGGGGGACTCAGAGCGCCTAACAAACGGAAAACGATTCGATGCCACATAGTATACATATAATAAAAAAGCAAACAGTTAAGAATAAAATACATTAAAATACAGCAAATTAAAATACATTAAAACTACAATTAACATTAAAATGCATCGTGTACATTCACAAGTTAAAACAGTATTCCATCCATAAGAGCTAGGTCTTTGTCCACCAGATTGCCATCTCAAAACCAATCAGTGTCGTGATCGTACAAAGTGCAAACGCTTGGTCCCATAACCAGGATTTGACTTTTCTGAATGCCAGAGGATGAAGTTGATCGAATATCAATAGGGAGTGCTCCACAGACAGGGAGCCACCACGAGAAGGTTCCTATCCTCGTCCCCACCAACCGCATTTGAGATGTAGGCGGAGCGAGAGCAGGGGCTTCCCTGATGATCTTACAGGATGGACGGCGGTTGATGATCAGCTGACAAGTGGGCCAGAACCGTATAGAGCTTTAAAGGTCAAACCAGCACTTGAACTGGAAGTCAGCTGTGACCAATGATGCTATGGATTTTGAAAAGACAAAAATAGAGAGCAGAAGGAAGAAACATACAAGAGGAAGGCACATCAAACAAACCCTTGTCATGTCTGCCTTCCACCTGGAAATCTATGTCCTTGATGTGAAATACTATGCAGATCCAGAATATATCTTCACAGTCATCTACTAGATCCACTGCCTAGACTATCTCTGGAAGACATTCATACTCAGGCTATGATTTCCAGCACATTTACCCCCTCCCTTTTTCTGCCTTCCAGAGGTTCGAAAAATAAATCTTCATCATTGCATACTAGAAATGTTATGATAAAATATGTGGAAGAAATTTCATTTCAGCTCTAGTTAATACAAAACACACAAGCAGCTACATCTGCCTCATTTTAGCATTTGCCTGTATTCTTATATTGCACAACAAAAATAAAGGGCCTACAAGAGTTTTTGCATAAGATTTTTTGTTTGTAATATTTATTTATTATTAGAAACATTTAGAAAAAGAGAGGGTGTGGTACGGACAGAAAGTCCTCATAAGTATATATTCTTCCTTAAGTCCTATAGAGGTAAATACAAATTAGCGATTTGACATGCAAAAGGTTGTCTAACATTTTCTGCATTGTGTCTTCAACATAACCTGAATGACTTCAGGTATAGTGCACTTGACAGAGAGCAGTGGCATAATTATGTGCTCTGCCTCTGGCAGTAAAAATTATCCAGCCCAATTAGTGGCTCAAGCTTGAAAAGAACCCATTTGTAGTAATGAATTTCTACCACCATCTTGTGGTAGAATTAACAAACTACTTCTTTCTAATGAATTTTGCAGCAAACAGTTGTAAATGTTCAATGTATTGTCAAAAGGCTTTCATGGCCGAATCACTGGGTTGTTGTAGGTTTTGGTTTAAGAACAGGTGGACAATTATTTTTTCCAAGGCCACACGAGCCAAAAATATTATGGAGGGCCGAAAAAGCTGACCTACATTCTACATAATATCAATTGAATTTCTTTAATAATAATAATAATAATAAAGGCAGTACATTGTGTTTTTGATATATTAATAAGACTGATAAGAGTATATGTTATGAGCAATAAAAAAGAGGTTGTCATAGGAAAAATGACATTTATTCACTAAAATAAACTACATTTCCCAGCATCCTCCGGCTGCCACAAAAGACTCTGCCTCTACATTCCTGACAACATGATTGGCTGCCAATAAGGGCGGATTTGCATAACTGCTGTACTGGCCAGCCAACATGAACATTCCGACCCATAACAACTGTCAGATGACTGCCAGAGCCTCCCCAACACTTTCAAATCAGAAGACCATGATGGAGATCAACATCATTCAAGGGGAGCTCTCTTCTTTCCCAAAAGATCTCCAGTGGCTTGGAATTCCACACATTAATAAGAGGAGACCATCCAGCAACAATGGGGTTTGCTAAGGAGGGTGCTCCCAGCCCCTCTATATGCTGGCTTCAAGGGATGGAAGTCATCACCTGCACCTTCTGATGCCCAGCGCTGAAGAGTTTCAGATGGCCTGTCCATGAGGAAAGCCCCATCGACATCGGCCAATGGGTGCAAAAGACACAGAGCAGGACATCTTGAAAAGAGAGGAGTAGAAAGTAAGCTAGACAA
>JARBWK010001371.1:0-19553 GCA_030556195.1 Anolis apletophallus | reverse complement strand
TTAATGTCCTTGAGTGAGGCTTCCCAGTACACTTCCTTTAGAGGTTCCCTGGATTAGGTTACAAGAGACTTAGGTTTTTGCACCAGCTAACTGAGGAGTAGGCGGGCAGGGACGCTACCTCGACTTTGCCACACCAAGTTCCGTTTACATAAATTCAAGACCAGTTAAAGTTAAATAGGTAACAGTTAATAAAGTTGCCCATATTCAATGCCAAATACTTTGTGTGGTCTCGTCATTTCGGAGGTTGGAGGACAATTTACTTTCTGCTCTACAGTTTCTTGGAAATATCACGATTTTAATTTTTTTTGTGTTATTGGCAGGAATAATGCGCATGTTTAACACTACCATAGTTAATCCCATTTTTTAAAAAAATAATAATAATAAAGAGGACTAAGGCTGCCACCCATTTCTCAGCCAAACCCAGGCATGAGATCCGTGGTGAGGTGAGAGGATAGACAGGAAAAGTATTTTTCTCCTATGGCTGCTGCTACACTAAAAAAAACCCATGTCTTTCTAAGCAGGCCTTTGATAATGTTTAAGGGACCAGCTAAATTGATTGCTATTTAATTTGCATTTTAAAGTAGTGGCATTTTAACTGGTTCGTAGCTGGGATGTTCAATTAATTGTACGGCCCCTTTTTAATCAGTGGTTACTGTCATGTTTTATTGGACACTTTACTTAAGTTGAGTTCCAGTATGTTTAATTTTTATGTAAAGTGGTCTGTCTTTGATTTTATAAATGCTGGTGTATTGTATTTTAGGTGTTTGTGTGGCAACATCATGTGCTACTTTGTAAACCTCCCCGAGTCCTTATTGGGAAATGGTGGTGGGATATAATTAAAGTATTATCATCATCATTATTATTATCATCATCATTATTATTATCGCATTCCCATTAAGCACCTCCATTGAACAGCGCTGTCTTTTGGATTGAGGTCAGAATGAGGTGGCCAGTAGGCATGAGAAAAAAGTTATGAAAATGATTCGTTTCGTAAGAAATTCGTAAGAAATGCTACTTTCGAGTATTTCCGCACCTGGAACGCCAACCGGGAAGTGGACTTTCTTTTTCGAACTTAGGGGGCCAGGATTTTCTTAAGTGTCGTTATTAGGTCGTAAGGGGGGGCATAAGGGGGGCACCCTCCTTCTCTCACCACCCTCCGCCTCCCTTGCCAATAAGTATTATGGCAAGGCAAGCCCTAACCGCTCCTTCTTTCGGCTGGAAGCCGAAAAATGTAAACAGAGAGGATTACTCAAGTAAATATGCAAAGGAGGGCACTTTGGATGAAGGGCCCTCCTTTGTGGATTTTACTCGAGTAAACCTCTCTGTTTACATTTTTCAGGCTTCCTGCCTCCTGCCTGCCAGGATCTAAAGCATCAAAGAGTATTGGGGTGAGAAACCAACCTAATGTATAATAGAATGAATGCTACTGTAAGTGCCTAATATTATAAGTAATCAACTGGTCATACCCTACATTCCATGCACATGCAATAATACAGCAGTAATAACAATAACAAGAGGTAAAAATTCAGAGCCGAAGTATTCTGATTGGTCTCTCCTCATGCGGTGCAAACGGGCTCTTCTCTTATTAGCCCGGGAAATTAGCCCGAGGAAAAGCCAGCGTTGCTGCTTGGGAGCACACACATACATATTCTTGGGAGGGGGATTGCTGCAGAATCCCGGGCTCATAGAGAAGATTCTGCAGCAAATCCCCCAAAGAATATGTATGTGTGTGCACCCAAGCAGAAAACGCTGGCTTTTCCCTGCTAATTTCCCGGGCTCACAGAGAAGAGCCCGTTTGCACCGCATGAGGCAGGGACCACTCAGAATACTTCTTCGGTTTGAATTTTACCTCTTCTTATACCCATTGTTATTACTGCTGTATTATTGCATGTACATAGAATGTAGGTATATGACCAGCCTGGGCAAACTTGGGCCCTCGCTCCCTCGGGATCGGGGTGAGAGAGAGGCAGCGAGGAGCGAGGGGGGGCTCCTCCTCCTTTTCTTTTGCTGCTTCCAAGAATAGAATACCCCCCCTCCCTCCTTCCCTCCCTCCCTCCTATTTGGAGAGTCCCATCTAGAATTCAGTGTGATTTATTCAAGTTTTGGCCTACAACTCCCAGAAATCCCAGCCAATTTACCAGCTGTTAGGATTTCTTTGAGTTGTTGGCCAAAACCATCTGGAATGCGCATGCGCTGGCATACGAACTACTAACGAATTTCGTTAGTAATTAAGTTACATTCTAGAAATTTTTGGAATTTTTTTTGTAAGTCTTCATATTACTAATCAACCCCCCCCCCCCCCATTAGATTTTCGATTTGCTATTTTTGGGTTCTAAACCATGCCTAGTGGCCAGCCATGTGATCAATGGTGAGGAGGTAGTCTAATTGATCAGGAGAGGAGGAGGCATAATACAGGCGTAAAAAGGGTTAGCACACGTCCCGTATTATACGGAACGTCCCATATTATACGGAACATCCCGTATTTTTGGCTCTAAATTTTGTGTCCCATATTTTGAGCTCCTGTCCCATATTGGCAGGACAGGAGACAGCAGAAGGCGTGGCTGGGCCAGCAGTAAGCGCCACCCCACCAGCAGCAGCTTCTCTGCAGCGCTTGCATGGCTTTATGTGGGCTGGAGGCTTGGCTTGGTCCCACCTCGCACTTATCACGAGGTTCCCCCACTCGCGTCCTTTTCCTCCCGACAGCCCCCATGTGGGCGGCTGTCTCTTCCTCTTCCTGCCACGGCCATGAGTGCCTGATGGGCCTGAGGCAGAAACAAGATGACTTCAGTTCCCAGCATTCTTCACATTTTCCCTTTTCTATTCCCTCCTCAGCCAATGTCAGGCCCCAGGCCCTTGCCTCCATAGACTAGCAAATTATGGTGGGGTGTGTTTCTGTTCCAAGCAATAAAAGATCAATGTGGGAGATCACTTTCACAATATTATTTCAATTTATTTCATCTTCATTCTTTTCCAATTATGCGTGGATGGTGGATTGCAGATCCATATGGCATCAAAACATTGGTGTTTTCCTTTACAAAATTATAATCCATAAGGTAACATGTCATCAAATATAATTCGGATTACACTCAATGTCGGGTCGACGGTATCAAGCCATCCGTTTCGCCGTTTCCGGCTTCTTCAGGACCTGCCACATACTATCTACTGTCCAATCCACTGGTCCAATATCTATTAGATTAAACATAAATAGTTTTCAATATATAATCCCATATTCCTGTTATATATACATTTTTGTAACCTATACATATAGGTGTGATCCCACATAAGAAAACACATTCCCCAAAACAGTAGGCAAGAGGCAATATACATCAATACATTTCCAAAGGTATTACATACATATAGCACAATCAATACATACCCAAAATATTCAGTCATAGCATATATGTATGTGGACGCAGCCACTTTCCCATTCGGTTGGACAATGCTACTGAGAAAAGGGGACTCCCTCCGCACCTGGCGCCAGGTGCAAATTATATCAAAATTTCTCCTATGGATAAATGGTCGTTTAACCCCCTGGGGGCTTCGCATTTTAGGGAGCCAAACTACATAGAACCAAACTACAGCCATGATGGCATTAAGTTGCCATGCAGGCCTGTCTGCCTTTCTCCTGCAAACCAACTGCAAAGCAGGCAGGTTCAAACATTCAAGGCCACTACTGTTGTTCAAGCCGGTGCCGATAAGCCGAGACGCTGAGAAGCTCAGAGATGGGGCGACTCCTGTTTGCCCAGATGTCCGGAGTTAATTGGGTTTACATACCTTGCTGCTGAGAAGATCTAAACAGCAGCTGAGATCCATCCCATGTGAACTGACACTCGACGCAAATACGTCGAAAGCTTCAAAGCCTTAAAGAACTATAAAACCCTGGGCCTTAGCATTCATCCCCATCTCGAGCCAACTTTGCATCTTCAAGACCATGGAGTCCTGAATAGGCCACTGGGCCTCCTTGCTAAGAACTTTGCCTGTCAAGCTTACTGCACTCTTTGGATTTGGCCCGCTTGGGCATAAAGACCTTGTTTTGCTTCGGATCCTGATTACTAAAGGACTATAATCAACTGCTGCTTTCATTGAACTTTGCTGCTATTTTGCTGATGGCATTTAGACTGACTTCTAACCTCTTTCCTTTAACCAGTTATTCTAAATAAACCATTGCACCTCAGTTGGACTCTGTGGTTTACTAAGGGAGGTTTCCAAGTGTCTTGGGCGCGACAGCCAATAAAGTAAAGAGCAAACCACAAACCACTTGCTTTCTCCCCCTGTTTGGGAGCAACTTGAGAAACTGCAAGTCGCGTCTGGTGTGTGTGAGAGAGAATCGGCTGCCTGCAAGGATGTTGCTCAGGGGACATTGCCCGGATGTTTTACCATCCTGTGGGAAGCTTCTCTCATGTCTCTGCATGGGAAGCTGGAGCTGACAGGTGGGAGCTCACCCCACTCCCCAGTGTCCCTTATTTTTGTGAAAAACCCCATATTTTAGGTAAATGTCCCTTATTTCTTATATCAAAAGGGGCGATCCTAGGCATAAAGCAGAATTGGTGCCTTTAGCAGAAGTACAGTCAGAGGAGAGTGATGCACAAGCACAGGCCTTAGTATAGCGAAGTAGCTTGCCAGAAATCATGCTGGCAGCCAAGACGAGAATAATGCACTCTGATTGGTATGTAAGGCACACACAGTGATTTGCCAAGGAACATCATGCGCCTTTCCTGATAATACTGGCCGTAATTGGCCTAGCTAGCACCCAGCGTGCGTTTGTTTACATTGTTACTGATTGGTAGGAACCGCGCATGGGCAAATGAAACCGTTCCTCCCTGCTGGCACAGAGGGATGGCTTAGAAATGTTGCAAATTCAGTACATGATGCTCATATGGCAAGATAACATACTGTGAGAATGAAGAATTAATACTGCGCAATGCTGTTTAGCAAATAAGGATGCAAGTAGAGTGTAATGCCAAATAATATGATGTCTAATTGGACAATAGAAATGTGTTGAAGCTGTGAACCAATGATAATGATGAAGAAAGGAGGAGACGGGACCTGCCGCCATAGAGTGTATATAAGGGATAGTTAGAGATTGCTCGGGGTTCTTGCCCTGAGGCAGCTAGTTCTGTGGGCAGGTCCCGTCAGCTAACGTTGTGCAAATAAACTTTGGCTTCATTGCACCTGCAGTACGATTGTTGCGTTTTCTCTCGTTCCTGTGCTCGCACGGCTGCGCAACCTGTAAGTAAAAAGGTAACACCTGGGAGTTTTGGGACTCCGGATTTGCTGCTACAGGCACAAAGGGCATCTGCCCAACAGAAGCTGGTCCCTGTTTAGTAGGGACAGTCTTATTTAATCATATGCCGTCCCATTTTTTCAGTAAGATTTAAAATGTCCTAGTTTCTCTCTCCTCTTTCCATTTCTCCCTTTGTGAACCACAACATAACTTGGTTGTGCAAACTAAGTACAAAGTGCTAAAATAATTTCAGCTGAAGGGAGAGAGGGAAGGGGAAGGGAGAATTGAATCTTCCCATTCTCAGTAGGCTCTTAGAAAAGCAGAATTTATGTGTCCTTTCCCAGGAATAACTTTACCCATCTTGTCCACACTTGGATGTTGCTTGTTCACACATGTCTTGGTTTTCATCTGTGACACATGTCATCAGCTAACTAAATTTAGCAGTATGCTAAGAATACTCCACAGAAGCAGCCCCGAGATTCCCTGCCTGGCTGACCTTGTCTTTATTGTGACTCTATACGTGACCTCTTTTTAGAACCAAATGTGTACCTCGAAGGGTAAGGAGCATAACAGGAAAATGCAAATCTCTATGCAGAGTTGTACAAGCTGTAGTGAAAAGTTGCTGGGCTTACCTTCCTTGTACAAACAGTACAAGGCTCGGTGCTGCGATTTCGCGTACCATTTTATTTATTTATTTATTTATTTATTATTCAATTTTATATTCCGCTCCTCCCTGCAGTCTCGGGGCGGATCACAACAATCAATAAAACATACAATAAAACATACAATAAAACATCAAATAAAAACATAAAACGTCAGATAAAACTTAATACATGGCAAAATGCCAATAGATTACAATTCAAAGACAGGTGGAAGTGCGCCATCCACATTCAGGTTTAGCCAAATGCCAGCCTAAAGAGGGTCGTCTTGCAGGCCCTTCGAAAAGGGGCAAGTTCTTGAATCGTCCGAACATGGCTAGGAAGTGAGTTCCAAATCGCAGGAGCCGCGGCAGAGAAGGCCCGTTGTCTTGTGCTGGACAAATGGCAGGAACGGGATGATGGTACAACCAACAAATTCTGCTCTTTCGAGCGTAGTGATCTCGGGGGAACATACGGGGTAAGGCGGTCCCTTAGGTACGCAGGCCCTAGACCGTACAAGGCCTTAAAGGTTAAAACCAGCACCTTGAAGGCAATCCGGTACTCGATAGGAAGCCAGTGCAGTTGCCGAAGGATGGGAGTGATGTGCTCCCTCGCTGGTGCTCCCACCAGCAAGCGAGCAGTGGCATTCTGCACCAGCTTGAGTTTCCGGATCGTCGACAAGGGAAGGCCTACGTAGACTTTATTTTGCAGATAAAGTCGCTCGGATACGCCTTGAGTTAGATACCAGTTTAAATACAGTTCCAGGGGAGGTGACTGTGGCATCTGTCTAACAGATTTTGTGCGATTCCTTTCGGCTTGTTCATCCTGAAGACAAGGAGGGGATCCTTGGGGTTGTGAGAGTGACCACATCGGCTTTGGACCCTTCCTGGTTAATTAAATCGGCCAGGGGTGGGTTGATTGATTGGTTTGTGTTGATCATTAATATTTCCTTGGAGCAAGGGATGTTTCCATCAGGGTTGAGACAGGCGGTGGTTAGACCACGCCTGAAAAAAGCCTCCTTAGACTCCAAGGTTTTGAACAGTTAATGGCCAGTCTCCAACGTCCCTTTTTTGAGATAGGTGCTAGAGTGGGTGGTCGCTTCTCAGCTCCAGAGTTTCCTAGAGGACATCGATTACCTGGATCAGTCAAAGCTTTAGGCCTGATCATGGTACCAAGATGGCTTTGGTCGCCTTGGTGGATGATCTCCATAGAGAGTTGGACAGAGGAAGTGTGACTCTGCTGGTTCTCTTGGACATAAAAGTGGCTTTCGATACAATCGATCATGGTATCCTTCTGGAACCGCTTTCCGGGATGGGTCTTGGGGGCATGGTTTTGTCATGGCTCCGGTCCTTCTTGGTGGGTCGTTCCCAGATGGTCTCGGACCCCTGGCCTTTGACTTGTGGGGTCCTGCAAGGTTCCATTCCATCCCCTATTCTTTTCAACATCTACATGAAACCGCTGTGAGAGGTCATCTGGGGTTTTGGAGTGAGCTGCCATCTCTATGCAAATGACACCCAACTCTACTACTCCTTTCCACCTAACTCCAAGGAAGCCTCTCGGATACTGGATGAGTGCCTGGCTGCTGTGACTGTCTGGATGAGGATGAATAAGCTGAAGATCAATCCTGACAAGACAGAGGTCCTTCTGGTCGATCGTAAGCCGGATCGGGGTATTGGGTGTCAACCTGTGCTTGATGGGGTTGCACTCCCCCTGAAGTCACAGGCCCGCAGCTTGGGGGTCCTCCTATACTCGTCGGTAACATTTGAAGGTCAGGCATCAGCAGTGGCTGGGAGGGGCTTTGCACAATTAAAACTCGTGCACCAGCTGCAACCATACCTCATGAAGTCGGATCTGGCCATGGTGGTCCACGCCTTAGTCACCTCCAGATTGGATTACTGTAATGCACTCTACTTGGGGCTGCCCTTGAGGATGGCCCAGAAGTTTCAACTGGCCCAACGGGTGGCAGCTAGATTGCTAACTAGAGTGACTTACAGAGAGCGGTCAACCCCCCCCCTGCTTAAGGAGCTCCATTGGCTGCCATTCACTTCTGGTCCCAATTCAAGTTGCAGGGTCTTACCTACAAAGCCCTGAATGGTTTGGGACCAACCTACCTGCGTGACCACATTTCTGTCTACGAACTCGGGAGATCTCTGGTTGGTGGGGACGAGGTAGAGGGCCTTCTCTGCAGTGGCCCCCCGACTCTGGAACTAGCCCCCCAAGGAGATCAGCCCCACTTTGGCAGTTTTTAGGAGGAGCCTGAAGCTGTGGCTGTTCCAATGTGTCTTCCCTGAATAAATAAATAACACCCTGCTGTGTTCAATCCCTGCAAATGTCCTCAGAAGCACTTTAATTACCTGTTGGTTGTCTGCCCCACATTGTCCTTGAAACCTTCCTGCTATACAATCTACCTCTGTCTGCATCCAATGTTTATTTATTTTTTAAAAATTAATATTCACATTTGGCCCACCCGAAATGGTTTTAAATTGTCTGTTATTGCTTATGTTGAGTTTTATTGATTGTATTTTTTTTATCATTGCTGTTGTGTTGTTATTATGTGTTATTGGGCTTGGCCTCATGTAAGCCACCCTGAGTCCCTTTGGGAGATGGCTGGCGGGGTATAAATAAAGTAAATAAATAAATAAATAGTGAGAAGCTGCAGACTTGACTGTTTGTAGAAGATATGCACCTCAGTTAGCCACCTCCCTTCTTTTCCAGTCCTTACTTTCCAGTCCTACTCAAATGGCTGCCCTCTATTAGTTCTAGATATGAAATGGGGCACCTGTGGTCCTGAAGATATTGCTGAGCTTCAGGTCCCATTAGTGCATCATGACCAGTGTCAGGAAAGATGGGAGACGGAGCCCCACCACATCTAAAGTTCCCAAATGCTTCTTATGTTTTAAGTGTAGACAGGCCCGGATCAGGCCCTTTCACCACCCTAGGTCAAAAGGGCCATCTGCCGCCGCCCCTGGCTCCGCCCCGCCCCGCCCCCTCACTGGTGAGGAGGAGGAAAACCCCACCCCGGCTCTGCCCTGGCTCTGCCCCGGTTCTGCCCCACCCCCGCCCGGGTGAGGAGGAGGACAACCCCCCCCCGGCTCTCCCCCGACGCTGCCCCGGCTCGGCCCCGGGTCTGCCCCGCCCCACCCCCTCACTGGTGAGAAGGAGGAAAACCCCACCCCGGCTCTACCCCGACTCTGCCCCGGCTCTGCCCCGGTTCCGCCCCCTTGCCGACGAGGAGGAGGAAAACCCCACCCCCCAGCTCTGCCCCAGCTCCGCCCCCGCCCTGCCCCCTCGCCGACGAGGAGGAGGAAAGCCCCACCCCCGGCTCTGCCCCGGCTCTGCCCCCGCCTCGCCCCCTCACCGGCAAGGAGAAGGAAAACCCCACCCCCGGTTCTGCCCCGGCTCCACCCCGCCCTGCCCCCTCGCCAATGAGGAGGAGGAAAGCCCCACCCCGGCTCCGCCCCACCCCCACCCTGCCCCCTCGCCAGCAAGGAGGAGGAAAGCCCTACCCCCGTTGCCTCCCCACGGCTCCTTCCTCCCTCCTAAAGCCACCATGCTGGCAAGGAGGTGGGGGTGGGGGCAGGCGGGCAGGGGCAGGGGCAGAGCCTTTGGAGTGAGCAAAGGGGGGGCGGCCACGCGCATGCGCACTTAATTTTTAAAATTATTTTTTGAAAAAAAATTGGAATTCCCCCCTCCCCGAATTTTTAAAAAAAACCTTGGGGGGGGTCTGGACCTGCTGCCCCCCCATGGGTGCCCCCTAGGCCTTGGCCTAGGGTGGCCTTATGGGTAATCTGGGCCTGAGTGTAGATTTCAGGGATTTACCTATGGATTCCTTCTCTTGACCCCACCAGAAACAGCTCTGGAAAATGGAAAAGGCAGACAAGACTCCAGGCACAGAAAGAACTGAGAAGGTTCTATGATGGGAATTAAATGTTTCTGTAACAATGTAAATGGGATTAACATTCAGAAAAAACGAAAAAGAATTTTTAGTTATCTGTGCTCTAGAAATGTAGATCTAATTGCTCTCCAGGAAACTCATATCCGGGGGAGGGATGTAGCATATCTCAATCAAAAGAAACTGGGGAAAATGTATTGCTCTTGTGATGACAAGAAGAAAAGAGGAGTGGTTATGTACGTAAAAGATTCCTTGAAAAGCAGTTTAGCCTTCAGAGATATGGAGGGGAGATCTGTAGGGATAATCCTGGAATGGAACTCAAAAAAGATCCTAGTGTGTAATATATATGCGCCAAATGGGCCAAAAATAAAATTCCTGAGAGATCTGAAACATAATATAGATAAGACAGATTTTGATGACCTTTTGATAATGGGGGATTTCAATGGGGTTATTGACAGAAAGCTCGATAGATCTAGCACAAAGGCGAGAGATAAAAGAGCGGGCCAATTACCTAAAGAGGGGAAAGCGATCCTAGAGGAATTAGATCTGAAGGATGGGTGGAGAGAGCAGAATCCAGTTTTAAAGGATTATACTTGTTATTCCAGTAGACACTGCTCGTGGTCAAGGCTAGACATGATCTGGGCCTCAAATAATTTACTAACCAAGATGAATAAGATCCAAATCGCGCCACAACAGTTCTCTGATCATAACCCACTTGAATTTCAATTAGGGCAGAAGAAAATAACACCAAAGAAGTGGATACTTAAGGACGACCTATTGAGGACGAAAGATCAAAGAGAAAGATGTAAGTCAGTTATCAATGATTACTTTGCTTTGAATGCCAACCAAGGCACCCACACCCAGATGGTGTGGGATGCCAGCAAAGCTGTTTTACGTGGATACTTTATCCAACAAAATATCATACAGAAAAAAATGAAAAGCAAGGCCGAATCAGACCTTCTTGGACAGATTAAAAAAACAGAATCAAAATTAAAAGCGAATCCTCTAGACAAGGATTGTAAACGCCAGTTAAAGGTACTTAAAAACAAAAAGAGAAAATGGAGGCAGATAGAATTGAAAATAACCTAAAATTCCTTTCAAAATGCTAATAAACCTGGGAAATGGCTGGCAGCCAAGATTAGGAAAAAACAGGTAAACTATGTCACTCAGATAATCAAAAAAGGGAAAACCTATAATTCGGATGCACAAATAAAAGACAGGTTTCAGAAATACTACAAAATGTTATATGCCAAAGATAAAATTGAAATAGAACAGGTCCAAAACTATATCTGCGATCTACACCTCGATAAGATCTCAGAGGAACAAAGAGGAATACTCAACCAACGTATAACTAGAGAGGAATTGAGATTAGCAATCAAAAATTTGAAAATGAATAAGGCCCCAGGCCCGGATGGGTTTACGGCCCTCTATTATAAACTTTTTGAAGACCAGATTGCGCCATACTTATTAGAAACAATGAATGAGAGTATAGACACTAAAAAATTACCTGGTACCTGGTCAGAAGCAAGTATAATAATGATCCACAAAGAAGGGCTGAATAAGTCAGAAGTAAAGAACTATGGGCCTATCTCGCTCTTAAACCAGGATTATAAAATATATGCAATGATCCTCGCTGAGAGATTAAAGACCTTTCTGGGTGGGTGGATGAAACAGGACCAGAAGAGCTATCTCCCATGAAGATATCTCAAAGAGAACGTGAGAATAGTGATTGACTCACTGGAGTATTACAGAGCAAATATCCAGAAGAAAGCTGCCCTGCTCTTTGTTGACGCAGAAAAGGCCTTCGATAGGGTTTATTGGAGCTTCCTATCGCTACTAATAAAAGAACTAGATATGGGCCATCTCTTTACCAACGCAATCGAAGCTATATATACACAACAATCCGCCAACATAGTAATAAATGGGGCCCCTACAAAAAAATTCAAATCCAGAGGGGAACTAGACAGGGCTGCCCTCTGTCGCCCCTCCTCTTTATACTAGCCCTAGAACCATTGTTAGAGAATATAAGAAGAGATAAAGAACTGAAAGGACTTACAATATTTAAAGAAAATTTAAAAATAAGAGCTTACGCAGACGATCTAGTCTGCTTCGTGGAAGAACCGGGGGAGTCGCTGAGTTTATGGATTAGAAAACTGGAAGAGTTTGGTAGGGTGTCGGGATTCAAACTAAATAAAGACAAAACCAAAATGATAGTGAAAAATATGAACAAGAAGGAAATAGAAGATCTGGAAAAAATGGTAGGCATCTCCACAACAAAAAAAATAAAATACCTAGGAATAGTCATTACACCGAAAAATCTAGACCTAGTCAAAAATAACTATGAGAGAGTATGGCAGGGAATCCAAAAAGACCTGGCCAAATGGAAATTTTTGAATCTTTCCCTATTGGGTAGAATTTCCCTAATAAAAATGAATGTCCTCCCCAAGCTCCTTTTCCTCTTTCAAAATATACCAGTGTTAGTAAATGCCAAATCGTTTGAAAAATGGGACAAAGAAATTAGAAAAATTTTATGGCTGGGTAGACGGCCCAGGATCAGCTGGAAGAATCTAATAGATGAGAAAGAGAGAGGCGGGTTGGGGTGCCGGATTTGAGATGCTATTATGAAGCCTGCTCCTTGGAGTGGGTAATTGACTGGACCACGCTGAAGGATACCATGCTGCTAGCCCTTGAAGGTTTTGACCTGAGGGCTGGCTGGCATGGGTACCTTTGGTACGGTAGGGCGAAACTGGAAGGTAACTTTAATGCACACTGCTTTAGAAAACCCCTGCTGAGGATTTGGCAAAAACACAGAGAGAGGCTATTTGACAAAATTCCTAAATGGCTTTCGCCAATAGAGGCCTTCGGTAGGAGGCAATACGGGAAGAGCAGTTGGTTAAAATATGGTGAACTACTGAGGAGACAAGGAACCAATTTTGTGGTGAGAGATCTAGCAGAACTCAAGGAACTGGATGACAGTTTGGATTGGTTTCAACATAGGCAAATTTTTGACATTTACCAGAAAGACAAAGCCCGGGGATATGATGAGGCCAACCAATTCTGGGACGAGGTGACCTTGAAAAGCAAAGGTAGGATCTCGGCCCTATACAAAAGGCTCCTAGAATGGAGCACAGAGGAGGAGGTGGTGAAATTATGCATGGTCAGGTGGGCGCAAGACCTAGGACACGAAATTCCCCTGAGACAATGGGAAAGGCTTTGGAGGAAACACTATAAATACACATATGCCTATGACCTTAGGGAGAATGGCATCAAAATGTTTTACAGGTGGCACCTGACACCCGATAAGATTGCCAAGTATAATCCCGCCTATAATAATAAGTGCTGGAAATGTGGGGAAGTAGAGGGGAATTTCTACATATGTGGTGGGGATGTAAATTAGTGAGAAAATTCTGGAAAAAAATATATAAGGTAATGAAAATTGCGCTCAATATTGATTTCTCCTTTAAAGCAGAGTATATGCTGTTAGGTTTGTTGGATTTTACTTTAGACAGGAACAAAGAGAAACTATTTGTTTACTGTATTACTGCAGCGAGACTGGTGTTGGCAAAACGCTGGAAAGAAAAGACTCTACCCAGGGAAGATGACTGGATATTTAGGTTACTGGATATAATCAATATGGATTGCCTGTCAAGAGCATTGTCGCAGGATATGGAGGCTACTGATTGGTCACCAATACTGGACTTTTTGAAGAAACATAGGAAGATGGACATTAACGAGAAACTATATGTGTGACCAAGTTCTGTAGGTCTTATCAAGAGGATTTACTTTGTACGATCATAGACATCATAGACACAAACGTTGGTCAATGCCAGGGGATGGTCTGGAATGAATGTGGGATATTGGGGGGGGTATGGCTCGAGGGTCAATGTTAGTGATGTCTTTTTCCTGTTTGTCTTGTGTTCAAAAACTCTAATAAAAATCTACTCAGCACCCCTTACAAGTGTTGTTGTGGTTGTAATATGGAGCCTCTCCTTGACAACTTTCTATTCAAATAATATATTTCCTTTTAACTGTGTATTTGACAAATACCACTTGATTTCTCCTTTGTCTCTCACTGGGCAGAAAATTGGCACCACTTTCCCCCCTGTGCATGGAAGGAATGCCTTGGAAATGAGACAGTGCTATACATCTGTGTTCAAATGCGACAGCACTTAAGTTTATTTCAGCACCTCTACTTCTTTCTTGGGCTATTGAATAGCCATGTAAATTAGTCCAACCCTGTGCTCATAACTTTGCTAACCTGTTCTTGGTTTTGAAAGTGTAGAGTTAAGGAAATTTCAATAACTAGCAATTTAATAGAAGCACAGTTTAGTCATAAAAATTAAAACTGTTTTCAGTATTTTAAATCATTCAAAAAATATTCTCAAAACTAACATTAGTTCTCCATACCACCAATTCAAGTAGAACTGGCAGTTAATTTTGTACTATTTAATCAACTATTTATTTATTTACTTTATTTCTACCCTGCTATAAAGGAGTTTGAACGTTCGTCCACAGTGGCAGGGCAGATCTTTCTTTTAAAATCCCAAGTACTAGCTTGGGGACCCGGCGGTGCCCGGGTTATTTGAGGAAGGCATTGTGTGCCATAGTTCGTCATTGGTGTGGGCCACAGTGCTCTAAGGAAGTGAATTGAAGTACTGCAAGTCCCATCATCCATGGTCCAGCCTCTCTCAAACTGCACCAGGATGTAGGGTGCATCTAGAGCAGCCGTAATTTAAATACCCGCTCCCCAAGAAATTGCAAACAAGCCATCGGAGATTTTCCTCTCTATACTTAGCAAGTATGCACTATTTTAAAATAACACATCGTTCTTGCTGCTGCGTTTTCTTCCCTAAGAAACTTAACATATACACTTCACTGGCAAGATGCCTGCTAAGAAAATAGGCAGGCCTTCAATCAGGATTCTTTACAGTCCATTTCCCGCTGATAAATAAATTACAGGAAAAGGGGAAAACAATTAAACTCCCTACTGTGTACAAGATTTGGTTATTGTATTTTCATGACATTTTCCACTTCCCTCCCCCAAAAATAATTGTACAGAAAAAATGAAAATATCACAGGCTATTTCACTCTCGCATTATAGAGTTGTTAAGAAAGTTCAGCATAATTTTTCAGGTTCATTACTTTCCACAGTGTGCATACATTGTCTTATTGGTCCCACTGTTGGACAGGTCAAATAGTAGGCTTGGTTGATCCATTAAAAAAATGGTTCTAAACTACAAATAGGGGGGGGGGATTTTTTATTAGTAATAGAAATACAACAAATTTTCCAACAAATTCTTAATTGATATGTAATTAATAACGAAATTCGTTATTAGTTCTTACTCCAGCGCATGCGCACAGCAGGAAAACAGGGCTGGCATCACAGGCAAATCAAGGGAAAACATTTGCGTTCACTTCTGGAGTGCTCCTCCTCTTTTTCGCTGCTTCCAAGAATGCCCCCCTCCCTCCCTCTCCCTCCCTCCTATTTGGAGTCCCATCTAGAATTCAGTGTGGTTTATTCCAGTTTTGGCCTACAACCCCCAGAAATCCTAGCAGCTGGTAAACTGGCTGGGATTTCTGGGAGTTGTGGGCCAAAACTGGAATAAACCACACTGAACTCTAGATGGGACTCCAAATAGGGAGGGAGGAGGGAGGGGGGTATTCTTGGAAGCAGCAAAAAGGAGGAGGAGGAGGAGGCTGGTGCAATCACAATGCATCGGCAGGTGTGAGGGGAAAGCAAGCAAGTCTACAGGGGTGGATTCTGCAAGGGTAGTAGTCTATCCACTCATAATATCAGGTAATCTTTGCAGGAATAGGGGTCAGTTACTTGTAATCCACAATTACAGGTGTTGTAATCCACTCGGGAGTGATCTCAATAGCCGTGCTGAGGAAAACGTGGAAGAAGCCCAGGCTGCAGCGCTGGCTGGGGAGAGAATGCCATGAATCAGGCCAGCTGAGCCAGTGGATCAACAAGGGTGGTTCCCGCAAAGGAAGTAGACAAGAGAGTTCCAATCGGCCTGGGGTGATGCATTAACTGTTACCTTGGAGGCATCACCCTAAGCCGATTGTGGAATGCTCTGCTTGTCTACTTCCTTTGCGGAACCACCCTTGTTGATCTGCTGACTCAGCTGGCCTGATTGATGGCATTCTGTCCCCCAGCCAGCGCTGCAGCCTGGGCTTCTTCCAGGGTAACTTACACAGTACACACACACACCAGGGAGTCCTGTCCCTGCCTTCTGTCTGGTCGGGAAGCAGGGGAAGCATGCTGAAGGTTTGCCAAAACCCCAGACATGAGCAATGGATGGCAGAGGCAATGGATCGATCCATTCCCTCTGCCATCCATTGCTCCTGTCTGCGGTTTTGGCAATGCTTTAGCATGCTTCTCCTGCTTCTCCCGACCAGACAGAAGGCAGGACAGGACTGGTGGTGTGTGTGTGTACTGTGTAAGTTACCCTGAAAAGTAATTTTGGAGGACATAGATATTTCTGTTAGAAGAATCTCTACTGAGAGGGGAAGATACGATCTTTGACTCCAGGTTCCCAGGATTGTGGTCATTGCAGTTCATGTAAGAATATCAGCCATGATCGCATCATCAGGAATGAACACGCTAATACTCAGGTTACCATCAGGTGTTTCGCTACCTGTAATACTGCCGGGCTAGTCTATGTCCTCAGATGTTGTTGTCCCCGCCCCTTTGTTTACATTGGCCAGACAAATTGGGCGTTTAGATTACGCATTGAACATAAATCGTGCGTGAGACTGGGCAAGCGTGACTCAGTCCTGTACTCACACTGTTTTGATTGCAAACACCGGCCTGAAGATTTAAAGTTCGCTTGCATTGAAAGAGTTACCACTAGTTCACATTCTGACCAACGTGCTGCACTTATACGTGCTGAAACCCGGTGGATCTCCACCCTTTCCACAGAGTACCCTCGTGGGTTAAATGAATGTTTATCCATCTCCTCCCTGCTTAATTAGTTAGATACTCCCCTATACTGGTGTTACGCATTCTGTAATCAATTGTTACTTGTTAAATACCTTGTAATGTGTTAGCATGGTGCCTTACTCATTGGGTTTGGCCCATGCTCGACTGCATGTATCTTGACTGGTATGTATCATTGCGCCTTATATATGATTTATGTAATATGCATTTTGGATTGGACTGCTTGTTATTACCTGGACCTTTTCATATGTTTTACTTAGATGTGGATGCCCTACATGCCTAACCTTGACTCCTGGGTTTTGACAAAGTGCTCGTTAGCGCGAAACGGAGCAGGAACCTGGTTACTTCCGTCAACCTGGCTCCTATTATGATTTGATTGGCTCCACTCTGGGTTATATCTACTCTATTGGGATTATACCCTACTATTCTTTATGGACTATTGCATTTCTGATGAACATTGCTGTTAGACCTTTAATTGGACTATGACTTGGAAGAATTTCTGAAATCATTATTGATGTTTATTTTGAGTCCGTGAGTACTATTGTAAGATACAGTATATATTTTGCATATACAATATATGAACTACACAAAGGTATTGGATTAAGCTTTATTGTTATTTGGTTGGTCCTCTAGCATTTTGCGTGTTTTGAGGTAGTAACAGTACCCTTCTGTGTTATACTGTGTAAGTTACCCTGAAAAGTAATTTTGGAGGACATAGATATTTCTGTTAGAAGAATCTCTACTGAGAGGGGAAGATACAATCTAATTACAATAATTAAGAAAAATGGCGGCCTCCAGGTTTGGTAAGGAAATTATACTTCCGGGTTGGAGCACATGGTTCAAAAAACAATTAAATTAACTTTTTATATGAATTTAATCCGATTTCAAATAATTTTTAAACCGCAGAGACCAACCCTAATACATATATATTCAGGTATGTATTCAAATAATTTTATTTGCAGACCCAAGGAGTAATTCAAGCTCCACAGACAACATTCTTAGATAAGCAAAACAGAAGAATATCGATATCTCCTTCGCTTTCTTTTATAAATATGCATGCATGCACACATACACGCATACACATCCTTTTCGTCTTTGCTTAGAAAAGAAAGCCAAGGAAAATTAAAGAAGATACAAAAACAACAGATTGTTATCTTCTTTAGATCCTGAGTAAAGCAGCATTCATTAAAAAAAGTTGGCATTGTGCTCAACTTCTGAAAATGTGCCATCTCCGAAACGGGGACAATGAGATACAAAGACAAGGAGAAGCAGTTGTCAGTTGCCAAGCAGGGATGAAGTTACATCCCTCTGCCAACCGCAAGAATCTCTTCTAGAAATGAAAGCGAGAGAGAAATGCCTCCCAAAATCCTGGAAAGGGGGTATTGATTTTTATCACATTGTTATAAAAAAAAAACCCCTTACACCTTTTGCCAGTTCATGCTTATCTGCCAATGAGATCCAGATTACCAGGGTCACATTGCTTTGAGAAAGACCTGGTAGACCTTCAGAACTGATGTTGGACAGTCCTTAAAACTTCTATGATGTGATGTCCTTTATTCAGACTCCCTACTACCTAATAGGCCTGGTTGATCAAGAAAAAAAGTGGTTCAAAACTCGTTTTGGATGAAGGAGGTGCTGGTGCTTCGAATATATATAGATTTCCGATTTTTGGGGAGGGAAATTCAAAATAAATTCGTTAAAATTCCGAAATTTCGGAATGGCTTTGTTAATGGTGGACATGCATGTTTTACTCAGTTTAAACATGACAGCATCTGCTCCAAACTGGGTGTTTTAACTGGGTTTGGAAGCCCATGCCTTCCCTCCCCATCTGTAGCAACCCCGTTCTCTTTTGTGCCTGGGGGGCAGGGGGCGGCCCCAGGGGTCCCGATTGCATTAGGGCCAATTGCAGCTGATGAGGACATGGATGAAGGGGATGATGAGGTAGCTGAGCCTTCATCTCCCACAGAGAGCTTGGAATGGGAGGATGGCTGGCCTGATGGGTATGAAAGCTGGGAAAGTCAGGCCGACACTGAAAGTGCTGATTCAGATAATCAGTATGAGAAACCAGGTGGTTTCGGTTCGCAAGAAAGGGTCAGGGAGATAGCGGAGGATGAGCCCATAGAAGCCGAAAGGGAGTCTGGCTCTCATGAAGATAGCGACCCAGGTGCTGGGAGGCAAGGACGGAGCTTTGATAGGAGACGGAGCATTGAGTCCAGTAGGAGGGAATGGCACCGAAGCCTAGAGCGCCAGAGGAGCGCTAGGTCCCGTAGTACAGATTGGCGCCGTAGCCTAGAGCAGTGTTTCCCAACCTTTTTGAGCCATGCACACTTTTAACATTAAAAAATCCGGGGGCACACCACCAACCAAAATGACACAAAATGACACACTAACACAGTAAAGAACGGCTGGGGGTTGGTGGCCTGCTGGGAGCAGCTGCTGGGAGTGCCTGTGGAAGATTCGACGTTAACTTGTATTTCGCTGCCACCATTAATTTATTTAGGCTTGACCATTGACTTGTAAAGAGTGGTGAGGAGACTGGTAATCCAAATGAAGTCACGGGGAGAGAGTTTTGAATCAAAACTTAAATAGTTTATTTCACACAACTGGGCACAAAACTTGGTTTGATACTTAATATAACTCTTCCGAAGAGGCACGACTTAAAAGGTTACAAAGTTTAACTAGTACACAGTTGCAATGTTTAACTATTGCTGTTACTTAGATCAGCGTCTAGCAATCTAAAACATACAGGCACTCTTGCCTCTATCTAGCCCTCAGGCTTTACACAAACCGACTGGCTCGCAAGCTCAGCCCAACAGAACTGTCTCCCCACAGCTCTAAAACAGATTCCCCAGCCGA
>JARBWK010001370.1:0-19554 GCA_030556195.1 Anolis apletophallus | reverse complement strand
AAAATAAAGGGCGCTCCATGCACCCCTGCCGCCCATGACCTGGAGGCGCCTATGGACAACGCCGGTGCCTCCAGCTTAGGCATGAGACGAGCACCGGGTTCCAGAACCACCCCCGCTCGAAGCAGAGAATGGGTGATTCCGAATGGAACCATCCAGAAAAAGGGGCGTGGCCAGCCTCCTTGTGGTCCTGTGTTTATGACACAACCGGTTAGAAAAAATAATAATATTCTCTCTCAGCATTACAAGATTCTTAGGAAGGACTCATTCCACGCTTTCTACAAGCGCATTGATGACTAAAAAGGCCAATCTGAGATAGGCAAGTCTGGTTGTAGAAAGCACAGCAGAAAGTCTCCTTGGGTGATGTTGTTTCCAAGTTGCGGTTCTTTCTGCGTTGTCGTTTCTCTTCGAATCCCGTTCGGCGTGTCTTCTCGAAAGAGGCCGCAGCATTGTGGAGAGTGCGCCTCCACGCCTCCCGATGTGAGGCCAGGGCGGACCATTGTTGGTGATCAATCTGGCCGAGCCTGAGGTGTCGTTTCAGGGAGTCCTTATATCTCTTTTTGGGGGCGCCTCTCTTCCGTGACACCATAGAGTAGTATCTTTGGGAGGCGGTGGTCCTCCATCCTAGAGACGTGCCCTGCCCAGCGCAGCTGTGTTCTCAACAGCATGGCCTCAACGCTGGTGACCCCTGCTTGCTCAAGGACAGCAACATTCGTCACATAGTCAGTCCAGTGTATATTTAGGATTGTGCGAATGCTGATGAAAGCGTTCGAGGAGTCGTAGGTGTTGGCGAAAGGTGACCCATGTTTCAGACCCATAGAGAATAGACAGTACAATAGCTCTGTGCACACTGATTTTGGTGCTTTGCCTCAGGTGTTTGTTGCTCCAGACTCTCTTGTGAAACCTTCCGAATGCACACTATGCCTTTGCTAATCTGTGATCTATCTCTTTATCAATCTTGGCTTCTGAAGAGATGATGCTTCCCAGGGAGGTGAACTGCTGAACAGACTTAAGCACAGATGTGCCTCTGCTGACGTGGGGATGGTGGTGTTCTTCCTGTGGTGCGGGCTGGTAGAGGACTTCCCTTTTCTTCAGGCTGACTTACATCCCAAACAGCTCTGCAGCTGTTAATACTATTATATTATTAATAATATTAACTATATGTTAATACTACAATACCAAAATAACAATAGTAAATGAAATAAAAACAACAGCAACAAATAATATTTGTTTTCCTTGCCCAATGCCACCCAAGAAGGATGTCGGAGGCCCTAAGCAGGGAAAGGAAGGGCCCGGCCAAGGAGGCAGCTTGCTTCCAAGCGCCCTCCTCCCGCGGCAGCGTCCAAAGACCTTGAGGCCGTAACATCAGCAGACCTTGAGGCGCTAATAGCTAGAATTAATAAGTTGGAAAGGGGAAGGGGTTTGGCTACAGCAGGCGCCAGGCCACGGCCGGCACGGCAGGCGAGTAAGGAAGGAGTTCATATTTAAACCTCCCTCTCGCGTGTCTTTCAGAAACCGATAGGCGTGCTGCTACAGTGGCGCAGAGTGACAACCGGCCTGCCCATGTGACCCCGGAGCTGAGCCGGCAGGGTGAGCCGCCCGAGGACGAACAGCCGCCACCTCCACCTCCCATGACTCACCAGCCTGCTCCAACACCCTCTTCCGGCCCTGGGACAGCGCTTGGCCAGGCCACACCAATGCCGCTGCCCGAGCTCCCACTACTTCCACAGGTGCAAAGACGACACTTGCGTGGCCCAGGGAACCGAGGTCGGTTTGGAATGACGGCTGTTCCTGACGGTCAACTGAAAGAAGCCTTTACTCACGTCCAGATGGAAGAAGGGCATGGCCATAGGCACGGCCCGCCTTCCCTGGTGCCCCAGGCAGACCCGTATGCCAAACCCCCTGGTGCTTTCAGACTGAGCCACCCAATGACCACGAGGCAATTTCGGGCATAGCCTCATCAGCCGGAAGTCCTCCCGAGTGGTTCCAGGCAGGTTTTCAGGTGGACGCCGGGTGATGAGTCGAGTGCCAGTGAAGTCCAGGCAGACATCGAAATGATGGAGGAGTCAATGCTGCAAGTGGCGCTGGGTAAGTTTCCCTCCCCTCCCCTGGACTTCGTGGCGATTTAGCCACGCCCAGACTGCCTAAGCGTTGGGGGGATGTTTACGCCTTTATTTCGCCATTGTATTGCTTTGTTTACATATTGTACGCTTGATTTTCCCCCTTTATTTTATTCTACTGTCATGTTTTATGTTTTTGTCTGGGAATGCGCTTTTGGGCTCGGCCTCATGGAAGCTGCCCCGAGTCCCTTTGGGGGCAAATAAAGTGTATTGTTATTATTACAGGCAGAGCCGAAGCTCCAATAACCAGCACCCAACCATTTCCACCCAGCCAAAGCCTGGCCAGGCGCTGTCCCAGGGCCGGAAGAGGGAGTTGGAGCAGGCTGGCGAGGCCTGGTAGACAGAGGTGGCGGCTGGCTGTTCTTCCTCGGGCGGCTCGCCCTGCCGGTCACATGGGCAGGCCGGTTGTCACTCTCCTTCCTTACTCGTCCGCCATGCTGGCCGTGGCGTGGCGCCTGCTGTAGCCAACCCCCTTCCCTTTGCCACCTTATTAGTTCTAGCGGGTCAGCTCTTCTGGTGTTGTTAGCTCTCACGGCAGCTTTTGACGCAGTAGATCGCGCATCATTGACCCACCGTTTAGCCGCGACGGGAGTTAGGGGGACTGCCCTTAAACGGGTGGCCTCCTTTCTCCAAGACCGGGGACAATGAGTGGAGAGGGGAGGGATGGCCTCTGGGAGACTCCCGTTAAGTTTTGGGGTCCCCCAGGAAGCCATCCTGTCCCCTTTATTGTCTAACATGTACATGCGTCCGCTCGCCCGACTGGTTCTCTATTTTGGTCTGGAGTGCCGTCAGTACGCTGATGACACCCAGCTGGTGCTGAGAATGGAGGGCAGGCCGGACACCGGACCCAATTGTTTCCATCGATGCCTCGAAGCCGTGACTGGATGGCTGCGCACCAGCCGGTTGAAGGTGAATCCATCGAAGATGGAGATCCTATGGCTGGATCGTCCTGGTATGGGTGAGTGGCAGTTGCCTACCCTAGACGGCGAGCGGCTAAACCCATAGTCTTTGGTAAAAAGCCTGGGGGTCCAATTGGACCCACTGCTATCGATGGATCTTCACGGTTAGCAGGTCCGCCTTCTTCCATCCCTGACAGGCTAGGCAACTGGCTCCTTACCTATCCAGGAATGACCTAGCTACGGTGATCCAGGCGACGGTCATCTTGAGGTTAGACTACTGCAATGCCCTCTACATCGGCCTTCCCTTGTCGACAACCCAGAAACTCACGCTGGTGCAAAATGCTCCCGCTCGATTGCTGGTGGGAGGGAGCACCTGCGAGAGAGCACATCACACCAATCCTACACCAATGGCACTGGCTGCCAATAGAGTACCAGATTGTCTTCAAGGTGCTGGTGTTGACCTTCAAGGCATTGTATGGTCTAGGGCCAGTGTACCTGAGGGGCCGCCTCACCCCATACGCTCCCGGGATCTCTCAAAACCTTCTGATACGCTCCCCGGGATCTCTGCGCTCGGAAGAACAAAACCTTCTGGTGATTCCATCAGTTCGTTCCTGCCGCCTCTCAGTGACAAGACAAAGGGCCTTCTCCGTGGTGGCACTGACGCTGTGGAACGCGTTACCAGACGACGTTTGGGCTATCACGGGGTTAGCCCCCTTCCGGAGGGCCTGCAAGACGACCCTTTTGAAGCAGGCCTTCCGTCTAAGTTCCCCCGGACAACTCTGACCACGTCCTTGGGTTTTATATCACAAAGTGTTTTATCTGCATTTTAATCTGTTGTTTTATGTAAACCGCCCCCAGCCGGCAGGGAAATCAACAACAAATAAATAACTCTCCCCAGAATACAGGAGCAGAGCCAGAGAAGGAAGGCTGACCGAGTGGCCCGCGACTTGGAGCCGGAGGAGGCCTGGGCGGCGCAGTGCGTCCCAGGTGTGCGCTGGAGCGTCCGGGAGAACGTGCTCAGCCACCCAGCATTCCCTCCCAGACCTCAACGCAGGGACCTCAGGCCGACAAAGACAAGGCCTGCCCAGCGCCAGAGGACGCCTTCTGACCAGGCCAGCGGTGCCCACAGATGGGGCCCCCCACAGCCAGGCTTCTCTGGGTTTCATCCAAACCCTGCTTTGTGGTTTTAAATCTATGGGGTTTTTTTCTATAGTGGGGAGTTTGATTTGACTGCTTTGATAAACATTTATAGTAACTCCTGGGTGGATGGATTCAATTAAGAAGAGTGTGGCGTGAATGTATTGTCTCCATGGAGTCGTTGGTTTTTACAATTGGAGCAGGCCTGGGCCGACTTTGGCCCTCCGGGTGTTTTGGACTTCAACGGTAGGCTGTTGGGAATTGTGGGAGTTGAAGTCCAAAACACCCAGAGGACCAAAGTTGGCCCAGGCCTGCTCCAATTGTCAGTTGATGGGTTGCTATGCATTTCCTGGGCTGTGTGGCCGTGTTCCTGAAGCATTCTCTCCTGACGTTGTGCCAGCAGGCGTCCTCAGAAGTAGGAGGAACATCAGGAGAGAATGCTGCTTCTGGAACGTGGCCAGGCGGCCTGGAGAACTCTCAGCAACCCAGGGATTCCGGCCATGAGAGCCTTCCTTCGACAACACATTGTCAGTTGGTGCCTCGCAAACCACAACTCCCAGGATCTGCTAGTATCCCATGATTGTGTTCATGCCTGGATTACCCATAAGGCCAACCTAGGCCATGGCCTAGGGGCGCAAGCCAAGGGGGGGGGGGGCAGATCACGGACCAAAAAATAAAACCCTGGTCCGCGCCCCTCTTTCCCCCTTCCTCATGCCCCTCCTCGCTCCTTCTCCCGGCAAAGTCTCTGCTCCGTCCCCTCCGTCTCTCGCTCTCTGGGCTGCGGCGGGGCCCGCGCATTGATCCATTGATTTGCCCGCGGGTCTCTGGCTGGTCCGACCTCCTGGATCCCGGGGAAGCCGTCTCCATGGCGACTCGCCCGGCTCCCCCAGCGGCAGACTGTAAATTCCTGCAGCCAGAGTCCGGGAGAGGGCGGTGGGAGGGAGGGGAGAAGGGAGAAGGAGGAGAAGGAGGCAACTAGGAGGAAAGGGAGGGAGGGAGGGAGAGGGGGGAAGGGCGTTGCTTGGGTGGGCCTCTCCCAGGTCCCCAGCACGAGGCCACACCAACCCAGGCTCGCTCCTGCGCTCTCGGATCAAACCGGGGCGGCCTGCTTGGCCAAAGGGGGTCGCGGGAGGGAGGGAGGGAAGGACCAAGGCCAGGGTCCGGCTCTCCTGCCTTCGGGAGCAGCCGCACAAAAGCCGCACAAACCCCAACCGGAATCCTCCCTCGCTCTGTGGGAGCGCACGCCAAGCGGACATCTCTCTCTCGCTCGCTCGCTCGCCCTCTTGCTCTCTCTCTCTCTCTTTCTCTCTCTCTCTCGTGCGCACCTTTGGAGTGAGTTTGCACCCGCTGCGCTCTCCCCAAGCCTCCCGAGGAGACCTTCAGAGCAGAGCGGAGCTTTCCATCCGGTGGGAATGGGGACCCTGGAGGTGGCGGGATGGTGCCTACTCGCCTGTCTCTTCTGCTCCGGAGGCACCATGGCCAAAGCCAGCCCAGTGTGGGTCTGAGTGGTGGGGGCAGTAGAGGTTGGCTTAAAGGGGGCGTAAATCCAAAGTGTGGCCTAGGGCGCAAAATGGTGTTAATCCGGGCCTGATTGTGTGCACTCTCCAGTGCGCGAGATGCGCCCTCTGACCCCCCCCCTCCCAGCAACGATGGCCTTGCCTTTGGTTCCAATGGCGATTTCCACCCGCGGGGCGCGACCGCTTGGCTCCTTCCTCTCTCTGCAGAAACAGGCGCCGATTGGATCAATGTCCCGGGTGGAAGAAATAACTCTTGTCTGCTTGAGGCAAGTGTGAATGTTGCCTTTGGCCACCTTGACTAGCATTGAATGGCCTTGCAGCTTCAGAGCCTGGTCGCGTCCTGCCGGGGGGAATCCTTTGCTGGGAGGTGTTAGCTGGCCCTGATTTATTCTTGTCTGGGATTCCCCCGTTTTTTGTTCCAAAATAATTTTTATTGACAAGTTTTTATGTTTATAAGACTTACATCATCACAACCGGGAGGGGAGGGAGGGGTAAAAGGAAGGGTAAGAATACAAAGGGGTATTTTGACTTCCATTCTCATTCTGCACTAAATATACATTTTCATCATTAAAAACTTTTTCAATCACGAGGCATCTCCTTTGCTCTTCTTGACTTTTTAATTAACGACAGCGTTCCTTTCTTTGTTTATATCTTCTGTCGATATTCTTCTACCAAGGCCCAATCTGTCTTTCTTACGCCTTTACCATGGTTATATCGTAGCCAATATGTTAATTCGTCCATATCTCGTATCTCTATAATTTTAATTAGCCATTGCTCTTTTGTGGGGAGGAGATTTTGTTTCCATAATTTAGCAAACACCATTCTTGCGGCTGTTGAGAGGAACACAAAGAGCTTTTCCAGATTTTCATCTGGAAACATTTCTTGTTCTATCAGCCCTATCAAGTAAAGTTCCGGTCTCATTGTGAATTCTATTTGTAGCATTTTCTTACATTCCTCGTGTGTCATTTGCCAGTATTCTTTTACTTTAGGGCAGGTCCACCATGTGTGAAAAAAGGTACCTTCCTGCTTCTTACATTTCCAACCATTGTTTCCCACATTTTTATACATTGTACTTAATTTCTTGGGGGTTATGTACCACCGGTGTAACATTTTTAACCAGTTTTCCTTTAAATCTGTTGCATATGTCATCTTCATTTGTTTAACCCAGATCTTCTCCCATTCTTTCAATTGGATTGGTCTCCCAATATTTTGTGCCCATTTAACCATTGAATTCTTAACTACCTCTGTTTCAGTTGCCCAGTTTAGTAGTAAGGCGTAGATATTTGATACCGTTTTCTTTTGTGTTTTCATAATTTTGTCCCAGGGTCTATCAGTATCACTAAAGCCTTTGGCCACATCAATATTAAACTGTTCTCTTAGCTGGAAGTAATGGAGCCACCGTACATTACTAAATTTCCTCGTTATTTCTTCTTGTGGTTTCAGTTCAAAATAAGTTCCTTTTTTTGTATAACGTCCTTATACTTAGGCCACTCGGTCCAGCCCAGCAGTCGTCTTTGGTTCGCCTCTAGAGGTGAGAGCCAGGACGGTGTCTTGTCATAAAAGAAATTTTTATATTTATTCCATACTTTTCTCAGGGAGGATCTAATGAAGTGGTTTCCGAATTTTTTTCCCTTTAGAGTTGCTCCGTACCATAGGTAGGAGTGCCAGCCTTTACGTAGGTCGAATCCTTCTAACGTTAAAATTTTCGTTCGTTTTAACAGAGTCCAATCTTTCACCCATGACAGTGCACAGGCCTCATAATATAACTTTAGATCTGGGAGGGCAAAGCCTCCCTTTTCTCTCTGCATGATCATTACATTATAGTTGATCCTTGGTTTCTTGCCATTCCAAACAAAACTCATGATTTCCTTTTTCCATTTTTTAAATATGTCCATATTCCTAATTATCGGCAAATTCTGAAAAAGGTATAACATTTTTGGCAGCAGGTTCATTTTGATAGCTGCAATTCTCCCTAGGAGTGACAGGTTCACATTTTTCCATTTTCCTAACTCCTCTTTCATCTTCTCCCATTGTTCAGTATAATTATTTTTTAATAATTGTAGATTTCTTGCAGTCAACCAAATCCCTAAATATTTGATCTTCGGGGTAATTCCAATTCCAATTTTTTCTTGCAATGCTAACTGGTCCTGTTTCGTAATATTCTTTGTTAAAATTTTCGTTTTTTTCCTGTTCAATTTGAATCCTGCTACTTCTCCATACTCCTCAATTATCTCCAGCCATTTCACAATATTCTTTTTGGGGTCTTCCACGATGCAAATCACATCATCTGCAAAGGCCCTTATTTTATAAGTTTCTATCGATCTTCAGACCTTTCAATTCTTCCTGGCCTCTGATTTTCTTCAATAAGATCTCCAAAGCGAAGACAAAGATCAACGGGGAAAGCGGGCATCCTTGCCTGGTTCCTTTTTCTATCTTAAATTCTTCAGTTGCCGTCCCGTTTATCCAAATCCTCGCTTTCTGTTTTTGATATATTGCATCTATCGCATTCTGGAATTGAAATCCTGTATCTAATTCCTTGAATAATATTTTGAAAAAGTTCCAGTTCAAATTGTCAAATGCTTTCTCCGCATCTATTGATAATAGGGCCAGTTGCTGCTGATGATGGGTTTCGTAATATTCAATTACATCCACAATTACTCTAAGATTGTCCTTAATATTTCTGTTTGGCAGGAATCCATTTTGATCTTCGTCAATCCATTCTGCAAGAAATTCTTTAAACCTATTCGCCAAAATTGCTGCAAAAATTTTATAATCAGTATTCAACAATGAGATGGGGCGATAATTTCTTATATTCCCCCGTTTTTTGAGTGTTGCTCTTTATTTACTGTCCTGGACCGCTCTAACCACTCACTCTAACAACCGCCTCAGGCGACACAGAGAAGCCACTGAAATCCACAAGAAGCACGTGGACCATTTCGGGGTACCAAAATATTATTATTATTACTATTATTATCATCCTCCTAGGGTTGGAAGAGACCAAAGGGACTGTCCAGTGCAAACTCATTCTGCCAGGAAGACACCATTAAAATATTTATATTATAAAGTAATAAAACAATACTACTAATAATAATATGATAATTATATACTTTATATTACATGTAATATTACTAATAATTTTACAATATAATGGTATAGTACAATATAGTAATATTTAATACTGATATTGTTTTATACTAATAATATAATATATTGTATGCATATATATATATCCCTCGCAAGCCGCTCTGAGTCCCCTTCGGGGTGAGAAGGGCGGCATATAAATGTTTTTCTCTCTCGGCATTACTTCGCGAACGAAGATTCTTACGAAGGACTCATCCCACGCTTTTTCCAAGCGCGTTGATGACTGAAAAGGCCAATCTGAGATAGGCAAGCGCAGCAGAAAGTCTCCTTGGGTGATGTTGTTTCCAAGTTGAGGTTCTTTCTGCCTTGTCGTTTCTCTTCGCGACCCGTTCGGCGTGTCTTCTCGAAAGAGGCCGCAGCATTGTGGAGAGTGCGTCTCCACGCCTCCTGATGTGAGGCCAGGGTGGACCATTGTTGGGGATCAATCTGGCCCAGCCTGAGATGTTGACACCTGGCCTGGTTGACTGACACCTGGCTGAGGTAAAAAGGAGGAAAGAGGCCGAGGTGCAGCTGAGGGAGCAAGCCAGGAGGGAAGCCATTTTGTGTCCCGCCCGCCATTTTGTGGCTCTGTGAAATACAGTTTAGAATCAGGGCATCCTGGTTGAGTGACACCTGGCTGAGGTAAAATGGAGGAAAGAGGCCGAGGTGCAGCTGAGGGAGCAAGCCAGGGGGAAGCCATTTTGTGTCCCGCCCGCCATTTTGTGGCTCTGTGAAATACAGTTTAGAATCAGGGCATCCTGGTTGAGTGACACCTGGCTGAGGTAAAACGGAGGAAAGAGGCCGAGGTGCAGCTGAGGGAGCAAGCCGGGGGAAGCCATTTTGTGTCCCGTCCGCCATTTTGTGGCTCTGTGAAATACACTTTAGAATCAGGGAATCCTGGTTGACTGACACCTGGCTGAGGTAAAAAGAGGAAAGAGGCCGAGGTGCAGCTGAGGGAGCAAGCCAGGGGGAAGCCATTTTGTGTCCCGTCCGCCATTTTGTGGCTCTGTGAAATACACTTTAGGATCAGGGCATCCTGGTTGACTGACACCTGGCTGAGGTAAAATGGAGGAGAGAGGCCGAGGTGCAGCTGAGGGAGCAAGCCAGGGGGAAGCCATTTTGTGTCCCGCCTGCCATTTTGTGGCTCTGTGAAATACACTTTAGAATCAGGGAATCCTGGTTGACTGACACCTGGCTGAGGTAAAATGGAGGAGAGAGGCCGAGGTGCAGCTGAGGGAGCAAGCCAGGGGGAAGCCATTTTGTGTCCCGTCCACCATTTTGTGGCTCTGTGAAATACACTTTAGGATCAGGGAATCCTGGTTGACTGACACCTGGCTGAGGTAAAATGGAGGAAAGAGGCCGAGGTGCAGCTGAGGGAGCAAGCCAGGGGGAAGCCATTTTGTGTCCCGTCCGCCATTTTGTGGCTCTGTGAAATACACTTTAGAATCAGGGAATCCTGGTTGAGTGACACCTGGCTGAGGTAAAACGGAAGAAAGAGGCCGAGGTGCAGCTGAGGGAGCAAGCCAGGGGGAAGCCATTTTGTGTCCCGCCCGCCATTTTGTGGCTCTGTGAAATACAGTTTAGAATCAGGGCATCCTGGTTGATTGACACCTGGCTGAGGTAAAACGGAGGAGGAGAGGCCGAGGGGCAGCTGAGGGGGCAAGCCAGGGGGAAGCCATTTTGTGTCCCGCCCGCCATTTTGTGGCTCTGCGAAATACAGTTTAGAATCAGGGAATCCTGGTTGAGTGACACCTGGCTGAGGTAAAACGGAAGAAAGAGGCCGAGGTGCAGCTGAGGGAGCAAGCCAGGGGGGAAGCCATTTTGTGTCCAGCCTGGGACCATTTGCCGCCAGCCTTCAGGGGAACGGCCAGGGCAAGGAGGGCTCCTTCAAGGGGAACCCATCCCCACCCCCCAAAATACCCTTCCACAGGCTCAGTGCCACAGAATTTATTATTCTGTTTTCTAGTTGTAGTTTGACAAGGTCCTGAGCCTTCCCTGCCGAAGAGAGACAGTACCATCCCAAACTACAACTCCCAGTTTCCTGTCAGACTGTTTTGGACTTCAACTCCCACCATTCCTGACACCAGGCCTGGAAGAGAAGCATTACGCCAATCTCATATTATAATATATTATATCATAACTATCTTATACTATATTACATTACAATTATTATATTATAATATATTGACATTATAATATAACATAACATTATATCATATTTTGTTATTATAATAAAATAATACATTACATTACAATTGTTATACTACAACATAATACAATATATTGACACTATATTATATTACATTATGTGATATAACTTATTATATCATATAGGTATATTAAATAAAAAAAATAACATTATTTATTTAAACAAAACAAAATTACCCACTTAAATAAATATTTTTTTGTAGAATTATTTTAAACACAGCAAGATTTATACAAAAGAAGGGGGAGGGGGAAAATAATAGTCCTAGCGCCTTCCTCCGTCCTTGGGAGAGCACGGCTGGGGAGTTCCTGCTTGGGCAAGGCTTGGCTGGGCCAGGGTGAGGCCCCATCTTGCCCGGAGGAGGCGGCTGTTGAGGCCAATGTGAAATACAGTTTAGCATCAGGGGATCCTGGTTGATTGACACCTGGCTGAGGCAAGAAGGAGGGAAGGGGCCGAGGGGCGGCTGAGGGGGAACAGCCAGGGGGAAGCCATTTTGTCTTCCGCCCGCCATTTTGTGCACTGCTGGGAAATTTCTGCTGTGGCCAAGAGATGCTTCGTGACAGACCTGGCTCTGCTTCTGTGTCTGGTTTTCTGGAAGAAGAAACACAACCAGCCAGAAACAAATGGAGGGCAGTGCTTGTTCATGGGCTCCATTTTGGACTCAGACAAGAACAACATCGAGCTTTGCTCGTAAAAGGTGGAAATCTCTCTCCTGACAAGACGTGAAACTACAGTATAGAATAGACTGCATTTAGATGAGAAAGGGGTGGACGGACGGACGGACACTATATCTCCCTCTGATGGGCAAGAGGTGGGCGACTCCAACGTGCCTCCGGCCTCCAAAGGGTCCGGCTTCAAGGCCGTGGGCAGCCAGCCATGTTTCCTCACAAAGGGCAGAACGGCAGTTGGAAGGGTTGGCCTCAGCAGCCAGCCAGAGGCAGCAGCCAATCAGAGCCCTGGCCCCTGGCACACTCAGCCAATCGGCTGCTGACACACCTCTCTCTCTCTCCAGCCAGCCCACCCTTTGGAACCCTCCCACTCTGGGCCCACCAGCCTCCCGGGCAGACCGTGTCCAGAGGTCCTCCAGCCCTGTGGAGGGGAGAGGGCGCCCTCAGCCTGAGCCTGGCCAGAGGAGGGCCGGTCCAGGGCAGGAGGAGTCCAGGCCCTTCCTCCACACCGCCACCTCCCTCCCTCCTCCCTCCTCGCCCAGGGTTCGTCCCAGGAGAGACCTTCGGACAGGTGACCTGGGCCAGGTGTGTTTGGTTCCCAGAGAGGCAGGAAGGAAGTGGTTGACACCTGGCTGAGGTAAAGACGAGGAAAGAGGCCGAGGGGCAGCTGAGGGGGCAAGCCAGGGGGACGCCATTTTGTGTCCAGTCCTTCCTGTTGTGATCTGCCTGGAAGGTGACAGGAAACAGTATTATTATTGTTATTATTATTATTATCCTGGCCAACTGGGGCCCTCCCTCCAGGTGTTTGGGACTCCCACAATTCCTCACAGCCTCAGGATCAACAAGGCCTCAAAAACTCCAAACCCTCTCGTATTGATCTTGCCCGCTTTCCCCTCTGTCCACCATCGAGATCTTTTCGTGTCACCTCACGAGGCGTCAACATTAGGATCGCCTGGGTTACTGTGACGTCCAGGGAAACCTCAGTCTTATTTATTTATTTATTTATTTATTTATTTATTCCCTGCCTGCTCTGGGGGCTCGGGGATGTCCTTGTCTTGCCCTGCTCTGGGAGGGATGTCCTGTCTCTGGCTGTGTGTGGCTGCACGCCTGTGTCAAGCCCCCCATTTCTCCTCCCGGCAGGTGTGCCTGAGTCCAGGCTTGGCCGGCAGAGTCTCCCGACACACGGAGCGAAGGCAACCCCGTGAATTCCTCCTCTGCGGAAGAAGGCGCCAGGAAGATGCCCCCGAAAGAGGTTAACAAAGTCTGTCCTTCCACCCTTCTTCCTTCCCTTCCTTCCCTTCCATTCTTTCTTCTTTCAATCCTTCCTTCATTCCTTGCCTTCCTTCCTTTTTTCTTTCTTTCTTTCCATTTTTCGTTCTTTCCTTCTTTTCTCTCTCCATCCCTTCTTCCTTCCTATCCCTCCCTCCCTCTCTCCCTCAATAATTCCATTCTTTCTGTTTTTCTTTCTTCCTTTCTTGCTTTCCTTTCTTTCCTTCCTACCTTTGTCTCTTCCTTCCTTCCTTCCTTCTTCCTTCCCTCCCTCCTTTCTTTCTTTTCTTTGTTTTTCCCTGTCCTTTCCCTTCCACTCCTTCCGTCTTTTTTTCCTTCTTTCCTTCCCTCTTCTCTTCCTCCCTTCTTCCTTCCTTTCCTTCCTCCCTCCTTCCTTCCTTTCTCTCTTTCCTTCCTTCTTTCCGTCTTCCTTTTCTTCCTTCACTTCTTTGCTTCTTTCTTCTTTTCCTTCCTTTCCTTTTTCCTTCCTTGCTTCCTTCTTTCTTTCCTTTCTTTCTTTCCTTCTTTTCTTTTTTCATTCTTTTGCATCTTTCTTTCTTTTCCTTTTTTCCTTTTTTCCTTTTTCCCTTTTTTCCTTCCTTCCTTCCTTCCTTCCTTCCTTCCTTCCTTCCTTCCTTCCTTCTGTCCTTCCTTTCCTTCCTCCCTTCATTTCTCCCTTCAACAATTCCTTCTTTCCTTCCTTCTTTCCCTTTCCTTTTTTCCTTTCATTTTTCATTCTTTCCTTCATTCTTTCCTTCCTTCTTTTTTCTTCACATTCTTTTCTTCTTTATTTCCTTCCTTCCTACTTTCTTTCTCTCCTTCCTTCCTTCCTTCCATCTTGCTTTCCTTCCCTTCCTTCCTTTTTCCATTCTTACTTTCCTTCCTTGATTCCTTCTGTCTTTCCTTCATTTCCATTTTTCTGTCCTTCCCCCACCCTTCCTTTTCTTCTTCCTTCCTTCATTTCTCTTCCTTCCTTCCTTCCCTCTTTCCTTCCTTCCTTCCTTCTTCCTTTCTTTCTGTCTTCCCTTCCTTCCTTCTTTCTTCCTTTCCTTCCTTTCCTTCTTAGCTTCCTTCTTTTTCTTTCCTTTCTTTCTTTCCTTCTTTCTTTTCTTCCTTCATTGCTTTTTTCATTCTTTTGCTTCTTTCTTTCCTTCCTTTTTCTTTCCTTGTTCCTTTCCTTCTCTTGTTCCTTCCTCCCCTCCTTTCCTTCTTTCTATCTTCCTTCATTTCTGCCTTCCTTCATTTCTTTTTTCTTTCCTTCTTCCTTTTTTCATTTCTCCCTTCCTTCCTTCCTTCTGTCCTTCCTTTCCTTCCTTCCTTCCTTCCTTCCTTCCTTCCTTCCTTCCTTCCTTTCTCTTTCCTTCCTTGGGAGGGGTCTGCAAAAGGGGCCGCCAAGGGTTCCTCCCAAGGGCAGAAGGACTGGACTCCTGGGTTTGGGGCAGGGCTGGAAAGACCCCTTTGGAGGGAGGGAGGGAGGGAGGGAGGGAGGGAGGGAGGGAGGGAGGAAGGAAGGAAGGAAGGAAGGAAGGAAGGAAGGAAGGAAGGAAGGAAGGAGGCCCTGACTGGGAGAGCGGGTGTTTTCCGCTCCATGGAAGGCAGTCCTTTCCAAGGATGGAGTTTGTGGTTGCCTTCCTTTCACGTCAAGGGTGGGAAGAGTCTCTTTCCCTGAAAGGCCTTGACTGTCTAGGCTGCAAATCTCACCCTCGGCCCCAGAGTCCTGCCCATGCGTAATGCAGATGGGGAAGCCCTATGGGGAAGAGCCCCCACATGCCACATGAAGCCTCCTTTCACGCATGACATCTGGTTCTTCAGGACTCCAGATTGAACTCTGGTCTCTTCCCTCATGTACTCCTCCTCAAACGGAAACGGGAGAAGAGTCCCACACGTCCCGCTCTTGCCTGGCTTCTGGAGCAACCCAGTCGCTCTTTGGGAGGCACCAAAGTTCCCCTCCAGGTTTGAGAAGCCGTTCTCTGAGTGGCCTCTCTTCTCTCTTGCAGGTGACCTTGACCTTCCAAGACGTGGCCATCTACTTCACGGAGGAGGAGTGGAGGTTGCTGGGCAAGGAGCAAAGGGCCTTGTACGAGGAGGTCATGATGGAGACCTTCGAGCACGTGACCTTCCTGCGTAAGGACCTTCCAAGCACCCCCTTTCCTGTGGAGATTCAGGGCCCTTTCCATTCCTCGGCCAGGGTGCCATGAGACTCCTTTCACGTCCTCTTCAGCTCAGGCCCTTGTTTCCCAGGAACATCAAGGGGTTCCCCTTAGCAACTGGGAGCCATTCTCAACCAGTCCTTCTCTGGGTCTGGAAGGGGCCTCTGGGAAGGCCCACAAGAGTCCAGAAAGCAATGGATTCCCAGGCAGCGCTGGGCTCTCAGGTCCACTCGGGTGTCCTTCAGAGTAACCACAACCCCTTCACACTGGTCCTGTGGTTTGGCCTAAGTGCATGCCCATGTTTGTGGATGGGTATACTCTGGGAAGGATGAGCATATGCGCACAGAGAGGCAGGAGTGGGGCCCTGAGAGGAGAGTGTCCCCGCTTGTCATCCCAAGAGCAAGGCCACAACTGCCCAAGGCTACCAGCCCCGCTCCCCTCTTCTCGCCCCCCCTCAACCGACCACCACCCCATTGGCCTGCAGACCCGTCCTTCCCATTTCCAGTTCTGACCAGCCTACTCGGTGGCCTGCTTCTCCTGCCGCTTTGATGTAGTCCCTCCCCCCCCCCCTCCGTCCTCTGCAGGCCTGACTACTCTCCACTTCTCAGGAAGAAACAACAAAATACACGTTGCATATCATTCAATTAATAACTCATGTTAGCATTTAGCATATTAGCGTTTAGCAAGCTGACAATAAAGTTTGGTGAAAACAAATCATATATCATATATTTTTGTGTCTTAATACACTATTTATATACTCATAAGTAAGCAGAAGTACATCACAGTAAATAACAGCCTAATGGCATATCTATGTTCCCTGTTTGGGAGAAGTAGTCCATGCAAGTACTGAGGCACAGTGGCAGAACAACATAAATTGCTGGCGAATCGCCTAAATAGTCCAAAAGAATATAGTCAAATGGGACTTGCAATGGATTTATATAAGCAGAAGTACATCACAGTGAATAACAGCCTAATGGCTTATCTATGTTCCCTGTTTGGGAGAAGTAGTCCATGCAAGTACTGAGGCACAGTGGCAAAACAACATAAAATGCTGGCGAATCGCCTAAATAGTCCAAAAGAATACAGTCAAATGGGACTTGCAAATGGTACTCAGCGTTAGTCTGTGAAGGAGAGTAGCTGGTCGCGAATAGCCGAAAATGAAGAGCCAGAGCCACAAAGGGTCGCGAAGAGCCTCCCAAGCGGGGAAGGGAGGGGCGGTAGCCGCCCAAAGCCCGGCGACAATAGCGCTGTGCCGGTGCCTGGCGTTCCCGGGTCGTTCGAACACTTTCTTCTTCAGGGCTCGCTGGTAGGAATATTCCTCTGAACCCACTGGGGTTTGTCTTAAAATTGAAAAGATAAAAAGCATTCTATAATTCAAAGTAAAGTGACGCGTACTCATACGGTTTAGGAATCAATGGTTGCCATATAGTTACCATCAATAGTAGAATTTCAATCTTGGGAGATCCGCTGATGCCATCCAGTGGGGAATGGTGAATGGGTGTGAGAGATGCTACTCATTTAAAGGAACATGACATATTGATGTCAGCTGTGTTACTTTCAAGTATAGCGTTTAAAGAAAGATGGTCATTCAGTCCACCATAAATCTCAGTGCCCATTTTTAAGATCCAGGCTGTTTCTCTCTGTTTTAATCTCTTAATGTAGTCAGAGTGAGGTAATTGTTGTACTATTTCTAATACAAGGGCCTTGATTTCGTCAGGGTCATGCCCATGTTCAGTGCAATGTTGATACAGGGCTGATTCATTTGAACGTTTGATTGAACACAAAAGTAAAATTCGCCAGAAGTCAAATGAATCAGCCCTGTATCAACATTGCACTGAACATGGGCATGACAACAATTACCTCACTCTGACTACATTAAGAGATTAAAACAGAGAGAAACAGCCTGGATCTTAAAAATGGGCACTGAGATTTATGGTGGACTGAATGACCATCTTTCTTTAAACGCTATACTTGGATGAGTAGCATCTCTCACACCCATTCACCATTCCCCACTGGATGGCATCAGCGGATCTCCCCAAGATTGAAATTCTACTATTGATGGTAACTATAAGGCAACCAGTGGTTCCTAAACCGAATGAGTACGCGGCCCATTACGTTGAATTATAGAATGCTTTTTATCTTTTCAATTTTAAGACAAACCCCAGTGGGTTCAGAGGAATATTCCTACCAGCGAGCCCTGAAGAAGAAAGTGTTCGAACGACCGGAACGCCAGGCACCGGCACAGCGCTATTGTCGCCGGGTTTTTGGGCGGCTACCGCCCCTCCCTTCCCCGCTTGGGAGGCTCTTCGCGACCCTTGTGGCTCTGGCTCTTCATTTTCGGCTACTCGCGACCAGCGCTACTCTCCTTCACAGACTAACGCTGAGTACCATTGCAAGTCCCATTTGACTGTATTCTTTTGGACTATTTAGGCGATTCGCCAGCAATTTATGTTGTTTTTGCCACTGTGCCTCAGTACTTGCATGGACTACTTCTCCCAAACAGGGAACATAGATAAGCCATTAGGCTGTTATTCACTGTGATGTACTTCTGCTTATATAAATCCATTGCAAGTCCCATTTGACTATATTCTTTTGGACTATTTAGGCGATTCGCCAGCAATTTATGTTGTTCTGCCACTGTGCCTCAGTACTTGCATGGACTACTTCTCCCAAACAGGGAACATAGATATGCCATTAGGCTGTTATTTACTGTGATGTACTTCTGCTTACTTATGAGTATATAAATAGTGTATTAAGACACAAAAAATATATGATATATGATTTGTTTTCACCAAACTTTATTGTCAGCTTGCTAAACGCTAATATGCTAAATGCTAACATGAGTTATTAATTGAATGATATGCAACGTGTATTTTGTTGTTTCTTCCTGAGATTGTAATACGGTTTACCCAGTGTTTTTGATTTGATTACTCTCCACTTCTCCCTCCGTTCCCGTTTCCCCAAATGTTCTTCCTCCCTGAAAGTTGGGACTCACACTTGTCTCTCCTTGTCCTTCTTCATAGGAGAGAACTGGTGGGCCACAAGAGCACGCGTGAAGGGCAGGAGCCATCTTGGGCGCAAGCGGCATCTTGCCAGGCATCTCCAAACCCACAAGTGTCAGCACTGTGGGAAACGCTTTGCTCGTAAGGGAAACCTTAACTGTCACCTGAGAGTCCACACAGGAGAGAAACCCTTCAAGTGCCAGCACTGTGGGAAAGGCTTTGCTCAGAAGGGACACCTTAACTGTCACTTGAGAGTCCACACAGGGGAGAAACCCTTCCAATGCCAGCACTGTGAGAAATGCTTTTCTCAGAAGGGAGAGCTTAACTGTCACTTGAGAGTCCACACTGGAGAGAAACCCTTCAAGTGCCAGCACTGTGGGAAAGGCTTTGCTCATAAGGGACACCTTAACTGTCACTTGAGAGTCCACACAGGGGAGAAACCCTTCAAGTGCCAGCACTGTGGGAAAGGCTTTGCTCATAAGGGACACCTTAACTGTCACTTGAGAGTCCACACTGGAGAGAAACCCTTCAAATGCCAGCACTGTGGGAAAGGCTTTGCTCATAAGGGACACCTTAACTGTCACTTGAGAGTCCACACAGGGGAGAAACCCTTCAAATGCCAGCACTGTGGGAAAGGCTTTGCTCATAAGGGACACCTTAACTGTCACTTGAGAGTCCACACAGGGGAGAAACCCTTCAAGTGCCAGCACTGTGGGAAAGGCTTTGCTCAGAAGGGACACCTTAACTGTCACTTGAGAGTCCACACAGGAGAGAAACCCTTCAAATGCCAGCACTGTGGGAAAGGCTTTGCTCATAAGGGACACCTTAACAGTCACTTGAGAGTCCACACTGGAGAGAAACCCTTCAAATGCCAGCACTGTGGGAAAGGCTTTGCTCATAAGGGACGCCTTAACCGTCACTTGAGAGTCCACACACGAGATAAACCCTTCAAATGCCAGCACTGTGGGAAAGGCTTTGCTCATAAGGGACGCCTTAACCGTCACTTGAGAGTCCACGCACGAGATAAACCCTTCAAATGCCAGCACTGTGGGAAAGGCTTTGCTCATAAGGGACGCCTTAACCGTCACTTGAGAGTCCACACAGGAGATAAACCCTTCATAATGCCAGCACTGTGGGAAAGGCTTTGCTCATAAGGGACACCTTAACTGTCACTTGAGAGTCCACACAGGAGAGAAACCCTTCAAGTGCCAGCACTGTGGGAAAGGCTTTGCTCAGAAGGCAAACCTTGAGATTCATCTGAGAGTCCACACAGGAGAGAAACCCTTCCAATGCCAGCACTGTGAGAAATGCTTTTCTCAGAAGGGAGAGCTAAACTGTCACTTGAGAGTCCACACTGGAGAGAAACCCTTCAAGTGCCAGCACTGTGGGAAAGGCTTTGCTCATAAGACAGGCCTGAAGCAGCACCTGAGAGTCCACACCGGAGAGAAACCCTACAAATGCCAGCACTG
>JARBWK010001369.1:0-19558 GCA_030556195.1 Anolis apletophallus | reverse complement strand
GGACTCTTTTGTGGCTCACCAAGTGTGAATTCTGAGCAAAACATTTCCCACACTCCTGGCATTGGTATGGCTTCTCTCCAGTGTGGAGTCTTTTGTGGGTCACCAAGTGTGAATTGTGAGCAAAACATTTCCCACATTCCTGGCACTGGTATGGCTTCTCTCCTGTGTGGACTCTTTTGTGGCTCACCAAGTGTGAATTCTGAGCAAAATATTTCCCACACTCCTGGCATTGGTATGGCTTCTCTCCAGTGTGGACTCTTTTGTGGCTCACCAAGTGTGAATTGCGAGCAAAACATTTCCCACATTCTTGGCATTGGTGTGGCTTCTCTCCTGTGTGGACTGTATTGTGGGTCACCAAGAGTGAATTTTGTATAAAAGATGTCCTACACTCCTGGCTTATGAAATCCTCAGTTCCTTCAAAGATTTCTTCTGGGCACAGATCTGGCCATTGGTAATCAGCAACACATTTTGCTGATCTTTTCCATTTAAGATGCCTTTTCTCAACACGGAGTGTCTTGTGAAGCACAAGTGCCATATTTTGGGTAAAACACTGCCCACATACATTGCATCTGTAGGACTTTTCTCTGGCAGATCCTCTGTCTTCTTGGTGGGTTTGCTGGTGTCTAAGAAGGTCCCCGTTGTGCTCAAAATGCTTCCTGCATTTGGTGGATACATTGCTAGTCTTCCAGTTATCTGCTGTGAAGAAGAGGGAAAGAAGCAATAATCCCTTAGTGTTAGTGATAAGGACTCTTAGGAAGTGGACTGAAGTCATCCCACCAGAGAGCTGCTGATTGGGATCCTGCATTTTGAAATAGAAATCCCCATCAGTGAGGGAGCCTTACCGAGAGAGTCCACCATCCCATGAATCTCCTCCATGACCTGCACGTGCAAGGCTTTCTGACCAGGATTCAGGAGAGCCCACTCCTCCAGGGAGAAATGGACAGCCACGTCCTCAAAGGCCATTGGGCCCTGGTGGAATAAGAAAACATTTCCTTCTCACATCAGGGAAATAGAGAAAAATAGTTACAAGAATCCCTTTAAAGCAGATTTACATTCCTGTTGGTTGTTTGAAAGGGAAAGGGCTGAGGCCCCCATCCCATAGTTGTAAGCTTTGTAGAGATGTGCGGTTGGTCACTGACAGAACCATTTCTTAGTTGGTGTGTAGAATCAGAAATGGGATCCGGACATGTTCTATCTTTTACTGTGTTGCCCAGAACTGGACCCAGTGTTTTCCCAGGTGAGGCCTCACCAAAGCAGAAAGAAGCTCACCATGACTTCCCTTAACCTCAGACTTCATCACATTGAAGCAGGGAAGCGTTTAGTAGAGCATGTTTATAGTACTGCTCAGGCATACTCTGTTTAGAAACAAATGGATGATTTTCCCACCTTCATCACACTGTGAAATCCATTTGTGTGACTCAGTTGTACTTGGGATTCTTCAACTGATTTGTCACCACACCATAATCTCTAGGCACCGCCCTCCATCTCTCCCTCCCTGTTCTTTGTGTGTGTGGGGGGGTGCCTTCAGTATTTCCCTTTTAAGAAACTCCCATTCAATCCATTCCTCCTCTCCCAGGAATCCTCCTGCTTACCTGATTCAGTTCCACTCCATCACAAAGGGGAAGAAACGACTGAGGATTCGACAACAACAACATCCCAGCCCCTGGGGAGAGAGAGAGAGAGAGAGAGAGAGAGAGAGCAAGGGGTGGAAAGCTGAACACATAAATATGTCTCAGAGATGACAATTACAGTCCTAAAAAGAAACCTATGAGGAAATGACTCTATGAACACTGGAGCATTCTCCAGCCCAGGAATTGTAAAGTTTTGGACTTTTTCATGTCATGCAGTACTGTGAATAGGTTGGATTGAAACTAGTACTGGGCTTGGTAGTTCAAGGGACTAAACTTATTCTTTGTAGTCTGTGGTCTGTTCCAGCCCAGGAATATGTAACGTTTTAGAGTTTATGACTTCATCTCACAAGCAGTGCTATGAGTAGGTTGAATTGAAACTAGTATTTCAATTGACTAAGGTTATTATTTGTTGTCTGTGTGTCTTCCAGCTCAGTTTCAGAACTAATCTTAGCTTCAGGTCCCACCTGGGAAGACACTGAAGGGCTGAATTTTCAGTCAGATTCAACTTTAGGCTAATGTACAAGTATTGTAAGAAATAAAACTGCAAATCACACTGAAATTACACATATGCACCTTCCCAAGTTCAAACTGACTGTGGATGTGCTACAACCCCTCTAAAGGGGAATTTACACTGGCATAAAACACCAAAACTCCCAGAAGGGTTCCTTCTTACCCTCCAAGGCCGCAGCCCCCTCGCCTTCTTGCTTGAGCTCCTTATGCCTTTGACTCTGGGTGGTGTCTGATGGAGGTTGCTCCGATGCAGGGACATTAGACTGGATTTCAATGCAGTTATTTAGAGCCTGGAAAAGTACAGAATATTCCAGAAGTAGTATGGAAAAAATGAAAGAAAATCACAAACTCAGGGGAAAAAATCGGGAACTTCATGGACTTTTGAAAAATAACTCTGAGATGGAAACCTAGTTTGATACAATATAATAATGCTTTATGCCCACCCTATCTCCCAGATGTTATGCCATCCTCTCCCTCCCATCATTTTCAATGCTGTATTTGGGGTCAACAAATTAGAGTAGAGGAGCAACCGAGCTCACAGTGGATATGGAGGTGAGAGCAGGAGGGGCAGAGCAGGTGGGAGAAGAGGCCGAGGGAGCAGAGTCTGGCCTCTCCCATCTTGGAAGGAAGGCAGGATGTACGTTCAATCTCTCCCTCAGTCCCAAGGTGAGTGAACCCATGCCCCACATGGGTCCCATCTGGGAAGAAAGACAGGCTGTACCTTTAACCTATCCATCAGTCCCAAGATGAGTGAAATCAAGAGGCAATGCTCTCACCTGTCCTTCCTGCTTCTCGTCCTCTGCCCGACTCAGGAGGAAGCCTTCCGCCAGGGCCACCGCCTGGGAACAGGTCTCTGCCCCACACTCTCGGACCCAGCTCCCCATCTCTGGGGGCAGGATGCTCAGGAACTGCTCCAGGATCACCAGGTCCAGCATCTCCGCCTTGGTGTGTTGCTCTGGCTTCAGCCACTGGCGGCAGAGATCGTGGAGGCGGCTGCACACCTCTCTGGGCCCCTCGCCCTCTCGGTAGGAGGACTGCCTGAAGCGCTGGCGCTGTGTGTCTGAGCCATAAAGGTCCACACTCAGGAACGTCTGCATGGTCCTGTCCCAGGATTCCCCACTGCTCCCGGGGACGATGCCTCCTTGAGGTCCAGGGGAGTTGGGTCTCTCCATGTTGGGACCACTATGATGAAGAACCAAACCGTATCCAAGATGCTTTTCCTCCCTCTTCTCTCAAGGGAAAGAAATCCCTCAACAGGCTGTACTCCAAATTTCTCAGCCCACAATCACATTTCCTCTGTGAAAGAAAGGCAGATTAGACAACAGGCTTCGGGAGGCTTTTTATTGGAGAGTGAACACACAAGCCTTTATGTATTTCAGAGCCAGGTGATGCTGGGCCCTCCTTCCTTCCGCTTGGGCCTCTCCTTCTCCAGCCTCCAGGCCCACCCGGCCTCCCATTGAGCTCCCATTCAGTCCCACCCACACTGGATCCCCCAGGATTCCTGCAGCCGGTGCCTCGTGATCCATAGCCTTCCTTGTGAAGAAGAACCAAGAGGCTTTGAAACAAGAGACAAAAATCAATATAACAACTACATAAATTATTAGGAAATCCAGGTGACAAGCAGAAATTTTGAATTATTTAAAAACGTGTGTGGGGGAAAAACACCCAGAGAAGCAGATGAGTGTGTTGGCAGGGGAAAGCCAGGGCCCAAGGATCCCCCCCCCCCAAATCCCAAGTGAGTCCAGGCCTGGGCCTGCTCCAGCCCTCCCTCCATTTGTTTTGGGCTTGACCCTCCTTTGGGCCTTTGGAGAAGGAATGGGAAGAAGAAGACTCACCAGAAGGAGAAGAGGGAAGAGAGGGAATGAAAGGCTGCCAAGGAGAGGAAGTGGAGGAGGAAGGAAGAGGAGGAGGAGAGACCAAAGGGGACAACTCTTCTCTTCTCTCCCCAGCCGGCAAGGAAGGGTGAAGTGGAGGGAGTTTGATTCCTAGAGGGGCAGGAAAGGCAGGTCTGAGGAAGCCCACTCTCTTCCTGCCTCTCTAGGAACCAAGCTCTCTCTTAACCCTTTCTTGCTCTACAAGGGAAGTGCTCCTAGGCAACAGGCTCAACATGTGCCAACAATGTCATGTGGCAGCTAAAAAAAGGCCGGGACACCCTGGACTTTCACCCTCTCCCACCACGCTCCCAACGCCCACCATTGCGCCCCCAGACCGGCTGCTGTGAGACTGTCACTCTGGGGGGAGGGGAGGCTGGTCACCTAATGTTGAATTACTCCAGAACGCAAAAAGATCAGAAGACACTGGGCATAAACTGCTTCACTGCTCTTGTGAATAGAATACCGTGCTGCTAAGCTTGCTCACTATATCTGCACTTTATCCTATGAACTCCCTCCCACTGACTGCATTTTATATCAGATATTTAACCATCATGTACTTTTAACAACTGCAGATCCCACCCGCACTTTATAGACTGTATACATCTCATCAGCACTTTATGGATTGTTTTACCACCTGCCTGCTACTACTAGACAAGAAAGACTGTTGCCCACCCTGCTCTACAGCCATATATATATATATATATATATATATATATACATGGGTTGCTTACCATGTAACCATGGTTCCTTGAGTGGTCACCTGTGAATGCATACATATGATATTTGCGCCTGCGCAGATATAATTCGGAACCCTCTAGAAGAAAACTCAAAGCCTCGCTGAAGCCCCGCCCATCGCTCCCCTCACCGCCTATAGCCAGTGGGAGGGGCTTCAGCCCTCACTTCTCTCTACAGCGAGAGACCGCAAAAACAATGTGAGGGCATGACCAGAGGGGAGGATGGGTGGGCTGTATGCATTCACAGGTGACCACTCAAGGAACCATAGTTACATGGTAAGCAACCCATGTTTGCCTTTTCGTGATCAACTGTGAATGCATACATATGATAGAATAGCGAGCTGACTGACCCTGGTTGGTGGGCGTCATGCCACTGCAGAGAAGAGGACTGCTCATCCAAATCCCGCCTGTCTCTTGGAAAGTACATCCAGTTTATAGTGAGAGACAAAAGTGTGCTGGGATGACCATGTGGCCGCCCGGCACACAGCATCAAGTGAAACGCCCCTCATAAAAGCCGCTGACGTGGAAACCGCTCTTGTCGAGTGGCCCTTCAGTTGTTGCGGCGGCTCCTTCCCCACCATATGATAGGCATGACGGATAGTCAGTACAATCCAGGACGAAAGTCTCTGGGAAGACACAGGAAGGCCACTGGCGTCCTTTCTATACTTTACGAAGAGTCTAGGGGACTTTCGCACAGAAGCAGTTCTGTCAATATAATATGCCAAAGCCCTCCTAACATCAAGGAGGTGCAAAGTTGTTTCCAATGATGTAGTAGGATTCTGGAACAAGGAGGGCAAAACCAATTCCTCCGACATGTGGAATCTCGATACCACCTTAGGTAAGAAGGAGATATCTGTCCTTAAAGTTACCCTGTCCTTATGAAAGTTAGTATAAGGAGGGTCAGCCCTCAGCGCGCATAGTTCGCTCGCGCGTCTGGCCGAAGTGACTGCCACGAGAAACGCAGTCTTCCAGGACAGGAAGGACATGTCGGTAGACAGTAGTGGCTCAAAAGGCGGTTTGGTCAATGCTGTCAAAACTAATTCTAGGCTCCACAAAGGGGTGACAGGAGCAACTGGCGGGCGAGAACTCATAAATCCCTTTAGGAAAAGCTTGACTACTGGGTCCTCAAAACAGGAGGGGAAGGCCCAACCGCTTACGGTACCAAGAAATGGCTGCTAGGTAGCACTTCAAGGAGGAGTGCGATAACCCCTTCTCGGAGAGGTCAAATAAAAAATCTAGCACCACAGCGTTAGGAACTTCCAAAGGATCCAGCCCCTTGGGAGAAAGAAATTGTATAAATCGAGACCATTTATACTTATATGCCTTTTTAGTGGAGGTCTTATGGGCCGCCTCCACGATGGCCAAAACTGGGGCCGACAACTGAGACAACGTCGTCATTCTGGTGGTCGGACCCTCCAGGCTGTGAGACGTAGTCTGTCGACTTCCGGGTAGAATACCTGACCCTGTTGAGCCAGTAGGAGGTCGAGTCTGCGGGGCAGAGGAACAAACTGCCCCCTGGACATCTCCAATAACAGGGAAACCACTGTTGACGGGGCCACCACGGCGCTATGAGAATGCACCGCTCCCTCCCTGTGGAGCTTGGCCACTACTCGAGCAGCAGGGGAATGGTGGAAAGGCGTATGTCAGGTCCCGATTCCACGGAATCAGGAACGCGTCGCCCAGGCATCCTTGTGCAGGGTGTGCGTGCGTCCTGGAGCAGAACTTGATGCATTTCTTGTTCTGCCATGTTGCGAACAGATCGATTCGTGGGGTGCCCCACGCTCGAAACAGTCGGTCGACCTCCTCCTGATGTAGTGACCACTCGTGGTGGGCCAGAGGGGTTCGACTCAATGCGTCTGCCAGGACGTTCTGTTCGCCGGGGCGTGGTCCCACAACCCCTGGGCCACCAAACTGCCTGAATGTGCCCCCAACCCGTCATTGACGAATCCGTCGTGATTGTGACCGGCGCAGTCGAGGGTCGAACGGCATCCCTGCACATACGTTGGTTGAATCCAGCCACCATTGCAGGGAAGACTTGACCAACTGTGGGAGGCACAAGGACATAGTAGGGTCGTCCGTCTTGGGGTGGAAGACCTCCAGGAACCACGATTGCAGAGGCCGGGGCGTAGCCTGGCATATGGTGTTACAGCAGTCATGGAAGCCATATGTCCTAAGAGGACCTGGACCTGCCTGGCCTGTAATGTTGTATTGTAGATGGCTTGCAGCAGCAGGGTACGGAGAGCACAGAACCTGTCAGTTGTGATTTGTCTGCATTCACCACCAGACCTAGGGACTGGAGGAGAGACAGTGTGGTGATTAAGTTATCCTGTACGCGGATATAGGAATTCCCTACGATGAGCCAATCGTCTATTTACGGGTAGACCGTTATCCCTCGGGTACGGAGGAACGCGGCCACCACCGCCATGCATTTGGTGAACACGCGGGGGGCAGTGGCCAAACCAAATGGGAGGACGTTAAACTGGAATGCCCTATCGCCCATCATGAATGCCAGGAACCTGCGGTGGGCGGGGGCAATAGTAATGTGAAAATAGGCGTCCCTAAGGTCCACCGTAGTGAACCACATCCCCTTATCTAAGAGAGGGAGAATAGACGAAAGAGTGACCATCCTAAATTTCTTGGGAATAATGTATTCGTTCACTCCCCTTAGGTCCAAGATCGGTCTAAACCCGCCATCTCGTTTGGACACTTCGAAGTATCTAGAAAAGAAACAGGTCGCATACGAATAGGGTGAAACCGGGGATATGGCTCCCTTCTTTAATAATTTCTGAACTTCCTCCAGCAAAACCGTGGAGGGAAGTGTAGCCTTGATTTGGCCCACAGGGGGGCGGCATACAAATTCAATAAAGTAGCCACTTCTAACAATATTTAAAACCCATGAATCTTGGGTTATAGAGGCCCACACAGCGTAAAAACATTTCAGCCTGTCCCCAAAAACAATAGTGTTCACTTGGAGAGGCAACACAGAGTCCAAACAGGGAGGAGTCGAATCCCGAACCCCAACGGGGGGTGGGATGTCCTCAGCCGGCCCGTCCGAGCCCAGGGCGTCAAAGGCGCCGCTTGGAGGCAGGTTGGGATTTAGGACCCCCTTGGTAAGGCTGCTGGTTAGGCTTGTTGTTGTAGGTCTGCCGACGGCCTCCCCTGTAACGATTATTGAACCATGGTTGGCCTCTGCCGCCCCCACGGGAGTACCCCCCGAAACCCCTGCGGAAGGAGTTACCCTGGGGTTGCCAGCGTTGCTTCGGTTGCCGAGACTGGGGAGGGAAGCCGAAGCGGTGGGCCGCCTGACGGGTCTGGTGTTTTTCTTTCAAGTCCACGTCAGTTCCTGGATTGAAAACACCGTCATGGTGCATAGGTAAGTCCTCCGCTAGCGACTTTCCCTCATCAGACAGAGTGGATGCCCGCAGCCAGGCGTAGCGGCGCATGGCGGTAGCGTTCGCAAATAGCCTGCCCGCGGAGTCCGCCAGATATTTGGCCAGGTCCTTTGGAACTTGGCTAGTTGAACTGCTTCCGTCGAAAAGGCTCGTGAGAACCTTTGCTCACTGGGAGGCAGCAGGTCCAAGAAAGGCACCACCTTGTCCCAGAGATAGGTTTGATACCTTGCCATATACAAGGTATAGTGAGCTATTCTGGCAAACATGCTCGCTGAAAGGTGGGCCTTTTTGCCCATCGTATCAATTCGCCGTCCCTCCTTGTCCAGGGGGGCTATGGCGGAGCCCTTCGACCTCTTAGATTTGGCTACGTCCACCACCACTGTATTTGGTTTTTGTGGGCGCAACACCCAGTCTGCGGTAGAGAGATCTACCTTATACAAGGCCTCAGCTTTTCTAGACATGGCCTGTACGGAATACGGGGGGACCCCAGGGACGTCCATCAATTTAATGAGGAACGGTGACAGGGGGACCGAAGTGGACGTTGATGCCCCCTGTTCCTCCGGGGTCCAGCTGGGGTCCTGCACTGCGTCTGTTGCTGCGGGTGCTGGGAGCTCCAACGAGCTGACCATACGCCCCATGGTGGCCATGAATTTTGCAAAGTCAGAGGGGAGTTGAAGCCCTTGATCAGGGCCTGTTCCCCCTCTCCATCACTGAGGGCCTGTTCCGTGGAATCAGGACCTGACATACGCCTTTCCACCATTCCCCCTGCTGCTTCGAGTAGTGGCCAAGCTCCACAGGGAGGGAGCGCGGTGCATTCTCATAGCGCCGTGGTGGCCCCGTCAACAGTGGTTTCCCCTGTTATTGGAGATGTCCAGGGGGCAGTTTGTTCCTCTGCCCCGCAGACTCGACCTCCTACTGGCTCAACAGGGTCAGGTATTCTACCCGGAAGTCGACAGACTACGTCTCACAGCCTGGAGGGTCCGACCACCAGAATGACGACGTTGTCTCAGTTGTCGGCCCCAGTTTTGGCCATCGTGGAGGCGGCCCATAAGACCTCCACTAAAAAGGCATATAAGTATAAATGGTCTCGATTTATACAATTTCTTTCTCCCAAGGGGCTGGATCCTTTGGAAGTTCCTAACGAATATGTATGCATTCACAGTTGACCACGAAAAGGCAAATATATATACATATATATACATATAAATATACATATATACAATTGCACTTTATGACCGAGGAAAGGGTTGCGGTGGTCTATAGGGATTCCATCTCCCTGACCAGGTGCCCCATCCCACAGTCAACCAATTTTGAATGTGCCCACCTGAGGATAGGTGACCGGGACAGAATTGGGATTCTGTTAGTGTACCGTCCAACCCGCTGCACTAGTCTCCCTACTTGAGCTAATCGGGATGGTCTCGAGCCTGGTGTTGGAGTCCCAATGGCTCATTGTGCTGGGGAACTTCAACATCCACCCCAACACCACCCTATCAGGAGCGGCTCAGGACTTCATGTCTTCCATGGCAACCGTGGGGCTGTCCCAACGGGCATCTCGCCCTACTAGACTTGGTTTTCTGTCAGCGATGGGAGGTGGTGGTGTACAGGAGCAGACCATTGCTCCGTTGCCATGGACTGCCACCTCGCTGCACTAGTCTCCCTACTTGAGCTAGCCGGGATGGTCTCGAGCCTGGTGTTGGAGTCCCAATGGCACGCCGAGACCACCCTATCAGGAGCGGCTCAGGACTTAAGGTCTTCTACGGCAACTGGGGGGGGGGGGCTATCCCAACGGGTATCTCGCCCTACCCACAATGCTGGTCACACACTAGACTTGGTTTTCTGTCAGGGATGGGAGGTGGTGGTGTACAGGAGCTGACCATTGCTCCGTTGCCATGGACTGACCATCACCTGATCAGTTTTAGACTCACCACACCCCCTAACCTCCGCAGGGGTGGAGGACCCATTAAGATGGTCCGCTCCAGGAGGCTTATGGATCCGGATGGATTCCTGACGGCTCTTGGGGAGTTTCCCGCCACCTTAGTTTCACAACTTCAGGTATTCTTGGAAGACACGGATTATCTAGAACTGGCGCAGTCTGGCTTTAGGCTGGGAAACGGAACAGAAACAGTCTTGGTCGCCTTAGTGGATGGGAACTAGACAGAGGGAGTGTTTCCCTGTTAGTTATGCTGGACCTCTCAGCGGCCTTCGATACCATTGACTATGGTCTTCTTCTGGGACGCTAGTATCATTATACAGTGGCTCCAGTCCTTCCTAGGGGGTCGCTCCCAGAAGATGTTATTGGGAGACACCTGCTCAACCCCACAACCATTGTCTTGTGGGGTTTCCCAGGGCTCAATAGTGTCTCCCATGTTGTTAACATCTACATGAAGCCCCTGGCGGAGGTCATCCAGAGTTTCGGGGTGCAGTGTCACCTGTATGCAGATGTTGTCCAAATCTGTCACTCCTTCCCACCTGCTACTAAGGAGGCTGTTGGCTGCTGTGATGGTCTGGATGAACATACATCATACTATCCAAAGTACAACAAAAGCTCAAATTTGCAAGCTGTTAACAAGGGATCAAGATCCCAATCCAGATCAAATATCTGCATCACCCCTACGGTTTACCCCATTGACTCCAAATATGGTGTTCTCTGCTGAGTTGCTTTATATAGAAAAGGGGCCATTTATATGTTATTTTAGGGTTCTGCCCGGCCAATAAAAATGTTGTTTTAATATAAGGATCCCAGTGTGTCTTGTGTATAATGCATGGCATGATGTATTGGTTTCTCTATGTGTAATTGTCAAGAAATTCAAATACATATTTCTTTGTAGGGAGGTTACAGTGTAAAACGTATCCTAACATTGTAGTGAGTTTCTCCCCAATAGCTCTGAAAATGAGGGAGAACGGAGCCCCACAATTCCCACCAGGTGCACAATTACTTTAACAAAATAGTAACGAAATTTCATTACTCTCATTACAGTAACAAGAGTTTTACAAACGACACTTTAGAAACACTTTGGAAATGAAATGCCGACGCCCCCGTTTAGTAATGACTTTTGAAACACTTTTTCTATTGATTGCACATGCCTAATACCCAGCAATAATAGTTCTCCTGATAACCTGCTACTAGAAAAAGCATTGAAATACTTCCAAGATAGTTTGCTCAGCTCCTAGGTGTGCGCAGTGCCTCTATTTTATCAACCAACGTCTCTTGGTCTGTTCACAGGCAAATCCAAATAATCTCTAAGACTTTCCCAAGAAAATGGAAGTGACTAGTTGGGAAGGTTGAATGAATTATACAGACGCTGTTGTTTTTTTACTTGACAAACTTAGCTCCTTAATATATATAAGCCATAGAAGCACAAAAAGATATAGCCACCCTCAGCAAGGTTGCCAAACTAAAATGGCTGAGCCAATGTACCTTTCATAAGAACATAAGAAGAGCCATGCTGAATCGGGCCTCAGCCCATCTAGTCCAGCATTCTGTGTCACACAGTGGCCCACCAGTTGTACACAGGGATCTCTAGCAGAAAGGAGGGCAAAACCCTCACCTGCTCCCGACCCCCACAACCAGTACCCGGGGAAATCCTGCCTGCCTCCATCAACACAGAGGTGGCACTTGGATGTCCATTTCAGTAACTACTGATTCCCTTGGTATCCATGAATCTGTCTAATCCTGCCTTGAAGCTGTCCAGGCTGACAGCTGTCACAACCTCCTCTGGAAGTGAGTTCCATAACCCAATGACCCTCTGGGTGAAGAAATATTTCCCTTTATTAGTCCTAACTTTCCTACCTTGGAGCTTTAGGGAGTGCCCCCTAGTCCTAGTGTTGTGTGACAGAGAAAATATTTTTTCTTTATTCACCTTTTCTATCCCATGCATGATTTTATACACTTCGATCAAGTCACCTCTTAAACGCCGTCTTTCAAGGCTGAAAAGACCAAGGCGTTGCAACCTGATTTCATAAGGGAGCTGCTCCATCCCTTGGATCATTTTTGTTGCCCTTCTTTGTACCTTTTCCAGTTCCGTTATATCCTTCTTGAGGTGCGGTGACCAGAATTGTACACAGTACTCCAGATGTGGCCTCACCATAGATTTGTAGAGAGGCAATACAACATTTGCCGACCTATTTTCGATTCCCTTCCTGATCATGCCAAGCATAGAATTTGCTTTTTTCACTGCTGCAGCGCACTGGGTTGACATCTTCATTGAGCTGTCCACCAAAACCCCAAGATCCCTGTCAGATCTGGGAAATCTGAGCTTGGAAGAAGTTCAGGTTTCCAGCCTGCCATGAGGTGGTGCTGACCTTTGTCCCAGTTCTCTGGGAAGTGAAGTGACCTTTGCTCTAGTTACTGAAGGACTATGCTGAGTCAGTCTGGGAGTGATGCAACTTCCAGGTGTCTCCAGGGGAAGTGAGGTAACCTCTTCTGGACTTGGACATTGGACATTGGACTATTAGTGCTGACTCAGAGACTAATGAGGTCACATCCCTTTGGACTATGAGATTTGCTGACTCACCCGGATATGGTGCAACCCTGCCTGGACATTGCATGGGCAAGGGGAGGGGGGTTCGGGTATAAAAGGTGTGTTTGGGTGGCGGGACGGTGCTTTGGCTTTACAAGTGTTGTACCTGCAATAAAATCGTGTTGGACCGTGCCTCTATCTACGCGTGATCCTTACCGAAATTGGAGCGTCATTACAGAAGCCAAAGCCCCATTCAACTTTCCCAGCAATGGAGAGGTTGGCTTGGAAGGAAGAGGAGTATATCGATATGTGGAATATTGCTCCTGAAGAGGTCCGGAGAACCATGGAATGGGAGTGGACTACCATTGACCAAGTGGGGTTCCCGGACGGGTCCCGAGAAGCGACGGCGTGTGGTGCGTCAGCTCAGGTGGACGAGCTCAGAGAAGCGGAGAGATTGTGGGACGCTCAGGTGAGCTCTTTGAGAGGTGAATCCAGAGGAAGGGGGCAGCGAGGCCCCATTCAGACGGATGTCCGGATGGCCGGAGGAACCAGAGAAGCTGTGCTGAAAGAAGGGCCAGCTCAGGTGGATCCAGTAGAGGGCAGGACCAGAGAAGCTGTGGGGAAGAGTGCCCCAGCTCAGGTGGACCTGGCGGAGTGTGGTAGTGAGACCACGGAACCTGAATCGCCATCGGAATTGGCGGTGATGAGGTGTAGAATGGAGGCGATGGAGCATACCATGAGAAGGATGTCTCGGGCTATGTCCAGGAGAGAGCCAGTGGATTCGGCGTGGAGTGCACCGGGAGGAGGAGACTTCACTTTTTATTCTTGGATGGATGGCGGACCGTCAGCAGCTGAACGCCCTAGATCTCCCATGGGAGTGTGGACGGATGGTGGTCATCCTGGCCAGAAGTAAATCCGTCCCGGTGAGCCGCCCCTGCAGTCGGCAGGGATGGGAAGGGGAGTCCCAAGGCGTGAGGCCCCTCAGGGGAGGAGAGTGCAATCCCAGGAGTTCGGAGGACGGCTGAAGAAAGAACCCCTGTGGGTGGAATTTGAAGGGGAGGCTTGCAAGGTGGCCTTCTTTATTGCTGCAGTGAAGGATCATATGGAAGACTACGGTCATCTCTACCCCAGTGATGGTAGCAGAGTTCGAGCCATTGGAGGAGTGTTTAAAGGAAGGGCCGCTGAATGGTATGTGCAGTGCCATGACCGTAGAGATCCATGCTTAACATCGGTCCGGGGCTTCTTGCAAGCCATCCGAAATCGCTTCCGTGATCCTTTGGAGAGGATAAAGGCTAAGGAAGCGCTGCGCTGTCTATCCCAGGGATCCCGATCGGTTACAGAATATGCGGAGGAATTTATGGGATTGGCTGGCAAGGTTGCTGAGTGGTCCCAGGCTACATTGCTTGAACTATTTAAAGATGGCCTGCGGAAGGAAATCCTAGAGTGGTGCCTGCATCGAGGTGATCCGGGTGATGTAGATGGTTGGATCCAGTTAGCCGGCAGCGTGGAGGGGATCTTGGCCCAGGTGCAGCGACGACGGTTCCAGTCGACAAGGTCCAGAGTTTCGGGACGCAGTTTTGCTGAAGGACGATTCCGGGGAGGAGAGCCTAGACGTGGTGGCGGCGACGGCAGAACCAGCGCTATGAAGAAACCCGTGATGGGACGTGGCCTTTGTTTCATCTGTTCTCAGCCGGGCCATTTTGCGTCCCAGTGCCGGCAGAAGCAGGTGCCGGATCCGATCCGCTCTGATCCGATTAAAGTAGCATCCACTAGGGCGGCTTTTGTGAACAATACAGATTCAAAAAGTGTTGAGGTGAGTCCCCCAAGTGTACAATGCACCCTGGGTTTATTTAAAGGGAAGGAGATTATTGAGAAAAAAGCATTGGTTGATTGTGGGTGTTCGGAAAACATCATGTCCCCGAAGTTAGTAGATGATTTGGGTGGGGAAACAAAAACCCTAGCAACATCCGTAACTTTTACTCAGTTAGACGGGTCATCTATTGAGGGTGGACCATTTTCTTTGGGTACTAAGGATTTAAAAGGTCGGGTGGGACCTTGGGAAGGAGGTATAGATTTTGTAGTGGCTCCCATTAAAGGTCATGAGGTGGTATTAGGACTGCCTTGGTTAGAGCAAGTAAACCCCAAAATTGATTGGAAGACTGGGATGGTGCAATGTGAGCCTAATGTGGGGAAAGGGGTTCTGGGCGAGGTACAGGGGGTGCCTGTAGAATATTGGAATTATGCAGATGTGTTTAACCCTATATTGGCCCAAAGTCTTCCCCCTTTCCGCAATGTACAATGTAGTATAGAAGTTAAGGAGGGGGCTATCATGCCTAAGCCGAAAATATATGCTATGACGGTGCAGGAGAAGGTGGCTTTGAGGGAACAGATTGATGGATATTTGGAGAAGGGGTTTATCCAGAGATCTGAATCCCCTATTGCGGCGCCAGTCTTGTTTCGGGAGAAAAAGGATGGGAGGTTGCGATTGTGTATTGATTATAGGGGTTTGAATGCTATCAGCACTACGAATTGTTATCCCTTGCCCTTGATTAAGGACCTGTTGGGCCAGCTAGGGGGCGGTAGATTCTTCACCAAATTGGACTTGATAGACGCGTTTCATATGGTGAGGGTGAAAAAAAATGATCAATGGAAGACTGCTTTCTCTTGCCCCCTCGGGCTTTTCGAGTGGACCGTGATGCCATTCGGTTTAGCAGGAGCCCCAGGTATTTTCATGCAACTTATAAATGAGGTGCTACACCCCCTTTTGTATAAGGATTTTTTTGTATATTTGGACGACATCGTGATTGTGACGCGTACTAGAGAGGAGCATGTTCAGTTGGTTTGAGAGGTGTTGGAGAGGTTGAGGCAAGCTAGTTTGTATGTGAAGTTGAGTAAGTGTGAGTTTGGGAAGAGTCAGATTGATTTTTTGGGCTATAGGATTAGTGAGAGTGGAGTGGCTATGGATCCGGCTAAAGTGGAGGATGTGTTGAGCTGGGAGGCTCCGCAAACCCGAAGGCAGTTGCAGGCTTTCCTGGGGCTGGCTAACTTTTATCGTACTTTTATACCTGGATTTTCAGCTATAACTCTCCCACTCACTGAGTTGTTAAAGACCAAGGGGAAGGGGGAGTCGAAGAGGACCAAGTCCCCGGGTGCTAAGTTGGGTTGGACTAAGGAATGTCAAGAGGCGTTTGAGAGATTGAAGAGAGCTTTCACCCGTGGTCCTCTGTTAATGCACCCGAATGTAGACAAGCCTTTTGTCGTACAGTGTGATGCTTCCGCTTGGGCATATGGAGGGGCGCTGATGCAGAGAGATGAGCAGGGGAATTTGAGGCCGTGTGCGTATTTCTCCAAAAAGTTCGGGGAGCAGGAAAGGAAGTGGCCCGTTTGGGAGAAAGAGGCTTTCGCTGTAAGGAGTGCTTTACAAACGTGGCGTCAGTTTCTGGAGGGGGGGGAAAGAGAATGTAGTGGCAGATGCGTTGTCCCGGTATCCTGATGTGAGAGAGAATTGTTTGGAGAAATCGGAGGAGGTGTTTACCAAGGAGCATTGGGGTTTGGCGGTGCAGACGAGGTCTCAGGTGGTAAGAGAGGTGAAGAAGGAGGAAGAAGTGGTAGATGAGTGGTGTTTGGAGTTACAGAAGGGTTATGAAGGTGATGTGTGGTTGCAGAGCCATGAAGGTGAATGCAAGATGTTGAATGGTTTATGGGTTATGGGAAATAAGGTGTATGTTCCTCGAGGTGTGAGGAGGAAGGTTTTACAGCTTAATCACGATCATAAGTCTGCTGGTCATTGGGGAGTCACGAAGACACTTTTGGCCATAAAGAAGCGGTATTGGTGGCCAGGTATGAGAGCGGAAGTGAAGGAGTATGTAGAGCGTTGTGAAGATTGTGCTAGGAACAAGGATCCTGCCGCTAAACCGCAAGGGTTGATCCAAGTGGTGGCTTCTCCAGTGCGGCCGTGGACGCATGTCAGCACTGACTTTGTGGGGGAGTTGCCCTCTAGTCGGGTTTACAGATATATCTGAACTGTATTAGACTTGTTTTCAAAACAGGCTCATTTCGTCCCTTTGAAAGGGTTGCCGTCAGCAGAGAGGTTGGCTGAGTTATACGTGCAGCATGTGTATCGGTTGCATGGGTGCCCGGAACAGGTTCTTAGTGATCGTGGGGTTCAGTTTACTGCCCGGTTTTGGGAGAGGTTTTTGGAGGTGTTGGGGGCCCAAAGGCGGCTTACGACCGCTTATCATCCTTGCTGCAATGGTGGCGTGGAGAGAGTGCAAAAATCGCTAGGAGGGTATCTGCGTATATTTAGTAATAAGGAGCAGAATAACTGGTCGGACTTGTTGCCCTATGCCGAGATGGCATATAATAGCTCAGTGCATTCTTCCACGGGAAAGTCTCCATTCGAGGTGGTTTACGGCCAGGATGTGGCTCCTTTGCCTCAACTGTTGGAGTTTGGAGGGGAGGAGAAGAGTGAGTGGAGGATGCGAGCGCAGGATGATTGGAGGGAAGTGACGGAAGCTTTGGGAAAGGCGCAACGGGCGTACAAGCTGTTTGGGGATCGGCGAAGACAGGAAGGGGAGGAGTATGTAGAGGGCGATCTGGTATGGTTGTCCACACAGAACTTAAAGTTGGGATGCCCGTCCAAGAAACTAAGCCCGAAATATATTGGACCTTTCAGGGTTGAAAAGGCAGCCAATAAAGTCTCTTATACCCTCCTTTTGCCAAAGAGTTTAGGCAAGGTTCACCCTACATTCCACTGTAGTTTTTTGAAGAGATATGTGGGGCCCCTTCCGCCCAAGGATTGAATGGTGTCTTATTTCTACAGGGGGAGGACGCGGTGGAGAAGGACGTTATGTCAGATCTGGGAAATCTGAGCTTGGAAGAAGTTCAGGTTTCCAGCCTGCCATGAGGTGGTGCTGACCTTTGTCCCAGTTCTCTGGGGAGTGAAGTGACCTTTGCTCTAGTTACTGAAGGACTATGCTGAGTCAGTCTGGGAGTGATGCAACTTCCAGGTGTCTCCAGAGGAAGTGAGGTAACCTCTTCTGGACTTGGACATTGGACATTGGACTATTAGTGCTGACTCAGAGACTAATGAGGTCACATCCCTTTGGACTATGAGAGTTGCTGACTCACCCGGATATGGTGCAACCCTGCCTGGACATTGCATAGGCAAGGGGAGGGGGGTTCGGGTATAAAAGGTGTGTTTGGGTGGCGGGACGGTGCTTTGGCTTTACAAGTGTTGTACCTGCAATAAAATCGTGTTGGACCGTGCCTCTATCTACGCGTGATCCTTACCGAAATTGGAGCCGTCATTACAATCCCTTTCCTGGTTTGTCTCAGAAAGCTTTGATCCCATCAGTTGATAAGTGTATTTGGGGTTCTTTGCCCCGATGTGCATGACTTTACACTTGTTTAGGTTAAAATGCATTTGCCACTTTGTTGCCCATTCACTCAATTTCGAGAGATCTTTCTGGAGCTCTTTACAGTCAGTTTCATTTTTAACTATCCTGAACAGTTTAGTGTCATCTGCAAACTTTGCTACCTCACAATTTACTTCTACATCCAGATCATTTATGAATAAATTAAAAAGTAACGGTCCTAAAACTGAACCTTGGGGTACGCCACTTCTCACCTCTTTCCATCCAGAGAAGTGTCCATTTATTACCACCCTTTGTTTCCTACAGTTTAGCCAGGTTCCAATCCAGGACAAGACCTGTCCCTGATTCCATGGCTGAAGAGCTTATTTAGGAGCCTTTGGTGAGGGACTTTGTCAAAAGCCTTTTGAAAGTCAAGGTAAACAATATCGACTGGGTCCCCTTTATCTATGTGTTTATTTACACCCTCAAATAATTCTATCAAGTTAGTAAGACATGATTTGCCTTTGCAGAAACCATGTTGATTTTCCTTCAGCAATGCCTGTTCTTCTATGTGCTTGGTAATTTTTTTTAAATAATGGTTTCCATCACTTTGCCTGGAACTGAGGTTAGACTAACTGGCCTATAATTTCCTGGATCACCCTGGATCCTTTCTTGAAGATCGGAGTTACATTTGCCTCCCTCCAGTCCTCGGGTACAGTGCCTGATCTTAGAGAAAGGTTATATATTTTGGCTAGAATTTCAGCAATTTCACACTTGAGTTCCTTAAGAACTCTGGGGTGGATGCCATCTGGCCCTGGTGATTTGTTGCCATTTAGTTTAGTAAGGCATGTGAGAACATCTTCCTTGTTTATCTCTATCTGGTTTAATTCATTTAATTCCCTCCCTGAAAAAAACTGACTCAGCTGCAGGGATATGTTGTCTGTCCTCCTGTGTGAAAACGGAGGCAAAGAAGTCATTTAGCCGCTCAGCAATCTCCTTGTCTTCACTTATTGTCCCTTTCTACCATTTTCAAAGTGGCCCAACTGCTTTTCTAGTTGGGTTTCTGCTTCTGATGTACTTAAAGAAGTTTTTGCTATTTTTTTTAATATTCTTAGCTATATGTGCCTCAAAATCTATCTTGGCTTTCCTGACGGTTGCTTTGCATTTAGTTTGCCAGAGCTTGTGTTCCTTTCTGTTCTCCTCAGTAGGAAGATCCTTCCATTTCTTAAATGAGTTTTTTCTCTTTCCAATCACATCTTTTACTTCATTTGTAAGCCATACCGATGTCCTCTTGGACTTTCCCGGCCCTCTTTCTTATTTTAGGAATGCATTTTAGTTCGGCTTGTTTTAAAGTATTTTTAAACAGTTTCCAAGCATTCTGAGGGATTTGATTTTTTTACTGTTCCTTTTAGTTTGTTCTTTACTATTTTTCTCATTTTGGTGAAATTCCCTTTGTGAAAATTTAAGGTCTCTGTGTTAGTTTTCACTGACAGTTTGCTATCCAAACTTAAGTTGAAGGTTATTGTGTTGTGGTTACTGGTACCTATGGGCTCAGTTACAAGGACATCTTGAACGAGATCTTGTTCATTAGTTAGAACCAAGT
>JARBWK010001368.1:0-19568 GCA_030556195.1 Anolis apletophallus | reverse complement strand
AAAACATTTGAAAAATACAAACCTCAACTGACATTACAATATGCTTTCTACAGCCAAAGTATTCCCACAAAGAAGGAAGATACTAGATTTCAATATCTGAAAACTATGTAGAAGTTCACACAGTTCTAATTTAATTGACTAGGAGGACTACTCAGTGCCCTGTGTGGAATCCCCAACATCTCTTCAAACCCATGGCATTACTCCAAGTTCCTCAGTGGAAAATCAATGTAAAGAGCTCCCTGAAGAGAGAAAGCTGGAATGTCAGTGCAACACCAAGAGTATATATGATTAATCCTCAACATGGTATATCATGAATTTGATGTGTACGCGCACACACACCAAATTACTGAAAGCATTCATTACATCTCATGCTGAAATTAATCCAAAAGAAATAACCTTTTATAGTAGCTTTTCACCAACAAGGCCCTAAAGAACTTGCTAGAAGCAGAAAGATAGCACGTAGAATCATAGAATGGTATAATTGGACAAACCATCGGGGCCATCCTGTCCAGCCTCCTGCCAAGCAGGAAAATGCCATCAAGGCACTCCTGGCAGATGGCCATGCAGCCTCTGTTTAAAAACTTCCAGAGAAGGAGAGTCCACTACATCCCAGGGCAGTGTATTCCACTGTCAAACAGCTGACAGGAAATCCTTCCTAATGTTCAGGTGGAACCTTTTTTCCTTCTAACACTCCATGTCCAAGTCTCTGGAGCAGCGGAAAATATGCTAGCATAGCTTTATCCCATCACCATAGCTACTAGATCAATGCTTCTCAACTTTCCTAATGCCACGACCCCTTAATACAGTTCCTTGTGTTGTGGTGACTCCCGACCATAAAATTATTTTCATTGCTACTTCATAACTGTAATTTTGCTACTGTTATGAACCAGAGTTTTGGAGTGAAATGTCATTTGTATGCAGGTGATGTTCAGCTCTATCACTCCTTCCCATCTGTTACTAAGGAGACTGTTCAGGTCCTGAACAAGTGCTTGGCAGCTGTGACGATCTGGATGAGGGTGAAAAAATTGAAACTGAATCCAGACAAGACAGAGGTCCTCCTGGTCAGTTGCAAGGCCGAACTGAGCATATGGTTTTAGCCTGTGCTGGACACTCCCCCTGAAGACACAGGGTTGCAGCTTGGGAGTTATCCTAGACTGAGCCTGGAACCACAGGTTTCGGCAGTGGCTAGGGAAGCTTTTGCACAATTAAAACTTGTTCACCAGTTGTGCCCGTACCTTGGGAAGACAAACTTGGCCATGGTGTTCCACGCTCCCGTTACATCCCAAATAGATTACTGCAACACACTCTATGTTAGGTTGCCTATGAAGACTGTTCAAAAGCTCCAACTAGTCCAACAGTGAGCCAGTTGCTCACCAGAGCGGAATACAGAAAGCATACAACTCCTCTGCTGCACCACAAAGCCCTGAACAATTCTGGCCCAGCTTGTCTAAACGTATCTCCTGCTATGAACCATTGTGAAGTCTGAGATGGACGGGAAGGCCCTGCCTCCTCCCTCTTGTCCTTTAGAATGAAATTCAAAACCTGATTATGGGACCAAGTGTTTGAACAGTAGAGGCAGAAATTTAAAATGAGACCCAATTTGTGTGGACGACAATGGACTGTCCGGGACTATGATTTCAAACCTGCATGATTTAAACCAGTGTTTCCCAACCAGTGTGCCAGGGCACACTAGTGTGCGGTGAGCGATCATCAGGTGTGCCGTGGGAAATTGGAACCTCCAATACCCTTTCTTCCCCCAAACTTGGGCAAACTTGGACCTTCCAGGTATTTTGGACTCCAACTCCCACCATTCCTAGCAGGCTCATTTCCTATTTCCCCCCTCAGCCACTTAAGCAGGAAAGGGCCTCAGGCTGTTAGGAACGGTGGGAGTTGAAGTCCAAAGCACCCAGAGGGCTGAAGTTTTCCCATGCCTGTTTTAGAGACCTTAAAGTGGTGAGCATCCTTCCAACATTGTGATTCTGGATAGAAAACAAACAACAACATAACATTATTTGAGTCCCCTCTGGGTGTAGGTGAACTATAACTTCCAAACTCAAGGTCAATTCCCAAGCAAACCCTTTCAGTACTTTCTGTTGGTCATGGGAGTTTTGTGTTTTAAGTTTGGTTCAATTCCATTGTTGCAAGAGTTCAGGATGCTCTTTGATTGTGTGTTAACTATAAATCCCAGAAACTGTAATTCCCAAATGTCAAGGTCTATTTTTCCCAAACTCCATCTGTGTTCACATTTGGGCATATTGAGTATTCATGCCAAGTTTGGTCCTGATCCAACATTGTTTGAGGCCACAGTGCTCTCTGGATATAGGTGAACTACAACTCCAAAACCCAATGTCAATGCCCACCAAACTCTTATAGCAGTATGTATTACTGTGTTAAGTGTCATTTTGTGTCATTTTGGTTAGTGGTGTGCCCGAGGATTTTGTAAATGTAAAAAGTGTGCCACGGCTCAAAAAAGGTTGGGAAACACTGGTCTAAACGTATCTCCTGCTATGAACCATTGTGAAGTCTAAGATGGACGGGAAGGCCCTGCTTCTTCCCTCTTGTCCTTTAGAATGAAACTCAAAACCTGGTTATGGGATCAAGTGTTCGAACAGTAGAGGCAGAAATTTAGAATGAGACCCAATTTGTGTGGACGACAATGGCCTGTTCTGGACTATGATTTCAAACCTGCATGATTTAAACAATGATTTAATAATTTTATGTTTTAATTGCTTTTACCATTTATTACTGTTGTTGGAATTGAATGAATGCCTGTTGTGAGGCTGCCCTGAGTTCCCCTCCGGGAGTGAGAAGGACGGGATACAAATATGTGAAATAAATAAATAATGTAAATATCTGATATGCAGGATGCATTTTCATTCACTGGACCAAATTTGGCACAAATGCCCAATACGCACAAATTTGAATGCTGGTGGGGTTGGGGGGATTGATTTTGTCATTTGGGAGTTGTAGTTGCTGAAATTTATAGTTCACCTACAATCAAAGAGCATTCTGATAGATAGATAGATATAGATAGATAGATGATAGATATTTACGGTCGAATACCAACATCATATTATACAGAAAATAGAACAATATAAATGTTAAAACTCCATTCAACTCTAAAATTAACACCAATAGTATCTGGCCTATTGTGTTTCCGCGTGCAGTTTATTATGCTGGTTCCTCGTGACCAGAATGGCCATGAGATATTTGGCCACCAAGTTGGTTATCTCCTTGTGTTTGTCGTCAAGCAGCCAGTATAGGTAGAATTCCTCAGTGTTTTAACTTTAGCCAGAAGTTTAGTGTAAGAGTCTGGACTCGTGCCTCCATGGAGGGTAAGCCCGCTTCTAGGCGTAGGGTGTTGTTAGGGACGCAGCATGGAGTTGCTAGAAAAGAGCATTCTGAATTCTACCAACGATTGAATTGAACCAAACTTGGCACACAGCACTCCCATGGCCAACAGAAAATACTGGAAGGTTTTGGTGGGCATTGACATTGAGTTCTGGAGTTGTAGTTCACCTACATCCAGAGAGCACTGTGGACTCAGACAATGATGGATCAGTAGCCGGGACCGGATGGGAAACTTCCCTCAGGCACACAGTAGACTGGGCAACTTGGAAGGCGCTGAACAGACTGCATGCTGGCACCACAAGATGCAGAGCCAATCTTAAGAAATTGGGCCACAAAGAGAAATCGACAACATGTGAGTGCGGAGCAGAGCAAACCAGACCACGTGCAGTGCACCGAGCCCTGCCACATGCACAACGGAGGACCTTCTCACAGCGGCACTAGAGGCACTCCAATGTCAAAGGACATTTAATATAATGCCATGTTTTAAACTTTGTTTGTGGTTTTTTAAAATAGATTATACCTACCTGTATTCTCAATTTGCTTCTGACACTATAAATCACTGATTCTCAAAGTGGGCGGTACCACCCCCTGGTGGGTGGTGAGGCGATCCAAAGGGGCGGTGGGAAGCTCAGGGGAATTTGGGGGGGGCGGTGAACCCCTTTAAGGGGGCAGTGAACAATTGGCCATTTAGGAGGGGTCACACGGCCCTCTTCTTTGGCCCTGCCCCCTTCACTTTGACCCCCACACACAGTGCAGTGCAAAGGCCTCCGCGTCCTCCGGTGGAGCCTCCCCACCACCGAGAAAGAAAGCGCAGCCTTCCCTGGTGGAGGCAATTCATTCCAAACCCCTCCAGTATTTTCTGTTGGTCATGGGGGTTCTGTGTGCCAAGTTTGGCTCAATTCCATTGTTGGTGGAGTTCAAAATGCTCTTTGATTGTAGGTAAACCATAAATCCCAGTAACTACAACTCCCAAATGAGGGCTATTTTCTCAAAACTGCACCAGTGTTCAAATTTGGGCATATTGAGTATTCGTGTCAAGTTTGGTCCAGATCCATAGTTGTTTGGGTTTCTCAGTTCTCTCCGGATGTAGGTGAACTACAGTACATCTCCCCTAAATCACTGCCAATTCCTCCCAACCCCTCCAGTATTTTCTGTTGGTCATGTGGGTTCTCTGTGCCAAGTTTGGTCCAGTTCCGTAATTTGTGGGGTCTCAGTAGTCTGTGGAAGTCAGAGCTGAATCTATTGAAGGTACTGCAAATCCCATCATCCGCTGTCCATACTCCCCCAAACATATTGTTTTTGTGATTAATCAGTATGCTTTAATTAGGTTCAATTTGTAACAATGAAAATACGTCCTGCATATTAGATATTTGCATTAGAATTCGTAAGAGTAGCAAAATTATTTATGAAGTAGCAACGAAAGTATGGTTGGGGGTCACCACAATATGAGGAACCTTATTTATGGGTCATGGCATTAGAAAGTTTGTGTCTTTCTGCCATTCCTGCCAGGATATCTATGTTGTGTTCATCGAAACAGGCCCAGGTTTCACACTGAGTGTATAAATACATTTTAAAACATATTAACTATATGTATTGCTGTGTTAGAGTGTCATTTTGCATCATTTTGGTTGGTGGTGTGCCCCAGGATTTTGTAAATGTAAAAAATGTGCCGCGGCTCAAAAAAGGTTGGGAAATTCTGATTTAAACGATTTAATAATTTTATGTTTTAATTGCTTTTACCATTTATTACTGTTATTGGAATTGAATGAATGCCTGTTGTGAAGCCACCCTGAGTTCCCCTCCGGGAGTGAGAAGGACGGGATACAAATATGTGAAATAAATAAATAATGTAAATATCTGATATGCAGGATGCATTTTCATTCACTGGACCAAATTTGGCACAAATGCCCGATACGCACAAATTTGAATACTGGTGGGGTTGGAGGGATTGATTTTATCATTTGAGAGTTGTAGTTGCTGAGATTTATAGTTCACCTACAATCAAAGAGCATTCTGAATTTACCAACGATTGAATTGTACCAAACTTGGCACACAGCACTCCCATGGCCAACAGAAAATACTGGGTTTGGTGTGCATTGACATTGAGTTCTGGAGCTGTAGTTCATCTACATCCGGAGAGCACTGTGGACTCAGACAATGATGGATCAGTAGCCGAGACCGGATGGGAAACTTCCCTCAGGCACATAGAAGACTGGGCAACTTGGAAGACGCTGAACAGACTGAGAGCGGCTCTACAGGCTCCCAGATGTGTCCCTAATGCTACCCTGCGATTGGAGACAGGCTTCGTGAAAGTAGAAGCGAGAATATGGACAGCTATTCTCAATTACTGGCTACACCTATGCTTCTCCCCATGTGGTCTTGCCCCCCTAATCATGAGAGACGACTTCCAGTCCACATGGATTAAAACAGTAGCAGCAAAGATCGCAACGCTAGGTTTGTCTCAAGGACAATTGCTAAGCATGAGATGGGACCAAGCCAAGGATCTCATTAAGCAACGGATCCTGGACATAGAGCGCCAATCCGACCTAGCCTGTTCCCCAGCCTTCATTGTTAGGGAAGCCACTAGATACCTCACTGCCCCCATGGCATACCTAACAGACCTGGAGGTGCCCAAACACCGAAGGGCTTTTATCCTGACAAGATGCCATGCCCTCCCATCGGCTGTATTGGAGGGGAGGTATCAGAAGACCCCCTTCAAGCAGAGACTATGCCCCTGTGAGTCTGGTCATGTGGAAACAACTGAGCACGTGCTTCTTCAATGCATGTTCTACAGAGATTTTGGATCCAATCTCATTGGACCATGGCTTTTAAAGTACCCGGGGCGCAGTGAAAGATGTTATTCCACCCTGCTGCTTTCGGACTCTAACACTGCAATGACCTACAGTGTTGCTAAGTTCTGTGCTGCTGCCCTTACTATCAGACGGGTGATGATTGACACCGTAAGGCAACAGTATCCTGTCTTTTAAAATACATTTTATACTGATTTCTAGTCTGATTTTAAATAACTGTTTACTGGGGAGTTGTCCTTCTCCTCTTAGGGCGCTTGTGCTCGCTTTGTGCTGGTCTGCGACCGTAATAAAGTTTTGATTGATTGATTGACTGCGCTCTGGCACCACAAGGTGCAGAGCCAATCTTAAGAAATTGGGCCACAAAGAGGAATCAACAACATGTGAGTGCGGAGAAGAGCAAACCACAGACCACGTGCAGTGCACCCTGAGCCCTGCCACATGCACAATGGAGAAGTCTTTCTCAACCAGTGTGCCGTGGCACACTAGTGTGCCGTGACAGACCTCCTGCTGTGCCGCGAGAAAAGCTCTCTGCCCCCCTTCCTCCCCCCCTCCTGCCAAACTCCTGCTGCTTGGGGGAGGAGGAGGAAGGGCCGGGCAGTGACGAAGAAAAAGAAGAAGGGGCCGGGGCGCCGCCTCCTTCGGCTATTTCCCCAGCCAGCCTCCAATCCGCCGACTCCCACCATGACTCTCGCCCCTTGCTCGCTGAAGCCGCGCGGAGGAGCCCCACCCACTGAAGCCCGTCCACCGCTCATGCTCCTCCTCTGTAGGAGAGCTGAAGCTGGGGGGAGGGGGCGGGGCATGGCCCCTCCCCCGGCTTCGGCACTCCCAGCAGCTGCTCCAGCCTTGAGGGGACAGTGCCAAGCCAGCATTGTGCGGGCTCTGGCACCGCTGGCTTGGCAATGCCCCCTCAAGGCTGGAGCAGCTGCTGGGAGAGGGGACGCCGGGGGAAGGGGCGGGGCATGGCACAGCCTGGCTCCACCCCCTCCCAGCTTTGGCACTCCCAGCAGGCCACCAACCCCAGCCGTTCTTTACTGTGTTAGAGTGTCATTTTGTGTCATTTTGGTTGGTGGTGTGCCCCCGGATTTGTTTAGTGTTAAAAGTGTGCCGCGGCTCAAAAAAGGTTGGGAAACACTGCAATGGAGGACCTTCTCACAGTGACACTAGAGCAGGCCTGGGCAAACTTGGGCCTTTGAGGTGTTTGGACTTCAACTCCCACAATCCCTCACAGCCTCAGGCCCCTTCCTTTGGAAGGGGCCTGAGGCTGTGAGGGATTGTGGGAGTTGAAGTCCAAAACACCTCAAAGGCCCAAGTTTGCCCAGGCGTGCACTAGAGGCACTCCAATGTTTTAAACTTGGTTTGTGGGGTTTTTAATACATTATACCTACCTGTATTCTCAATTTGCTTCTGACACTATAAATGAATGAATTAATTGTATCTAAAATTGGTGGGGGGGGGTTTCATTGTCTTTTTACATGGTGGTTTTACACTGTATACAAAGGTGTGGCTTCATCAAAGATGCTCTCCCCTCACCTACCTGTGAGGACTGCTGAGGGAACAGAGTGGCGAGGGCCCACTGAGGAGGAGGCCCTGCATTGGAAAGGAGCCTTTTTAAACTGGCAACCCCTCAGAACGGGGCGTCCAAGAGGTGGCAGAGTCTGCGCCCATTTCCAACTTCTCCCTTCCAGCCTCCATTTCGGTTCACTGACCTTTCTCTGCCTGTCTTGGGCACAAAGCATCTCCCCTCAGGGCGGGCCTTGAGGACCAACCAACCAACCAACCATTCCCCGCCCTGAAGGGACTCCGCTCCCTCTGAGGGGGACTCAAGCAATGAGGCGAGGAACGAACGCGGCGTGACGTCACGTCGGGCCGCTAGGGGGCGCGCGAGGGCCTGCGCGCGCGGGCGTGCCTGCGCGCGTGCCCGCGCGCGTGCCCGTCTAAAGTGGTACCAAGCTCTCCCCGCAGAAGGCTTTCTTTCTTTCTTTCTCCCCACCCCACCTCCTCCGAGCGCTTCTTTCGCGCGCAAGGCTTCATGGGAATTGTAGTCCCGCGCCTCCTTTTTCGTGGCGGGAGAGCAGCAGACGGTGGGAAGGCGCTGTCGGCCATTTTGTTTCCTTGTGGTCCAGTCAAGAAAAGAGAAGCACACCCACAACAACAATGTTGCATTCAGTATAATTATGGAAAGAGTCTCTTTTTTCCCCTCACTTTACCTGCTTACTTCTGCATCAGCCACAGATTCAAAATATTTTTGAACATTTTGCCATTTTAAATAAGGGGCACCATTTTGTGTGGGGTTTTTTTGGCATTGTACCTAATGGGGCTTGAAGGCACATAAGGTGCATCTACACCAGTCCTGGGCAAAGTTGGGCCTACTAGGAGTTTTGGACTCCGACTCCCAGCATTCCTAGCAGCCTCAGGCCTCTTCCTTTTCCCCTCAGCTGCTTAAGCAGCTGTGGGGGAAAAGGAAGAGGCCTGAGGCTGCTAGGAATGCTGGGAGTCGGAGTCCAAAACTCCTAGTAGGCCCAACTTTGCCCAGGACTGATCTATACACTGTTCAGTTAGCGCGGTTTGACACCACTTTAACTGCTGCGGCTGAATGCTATGGGGTCCTGGGAGTTGTAGTTTTGCAAAGTCATATTTTATTTTGCATATTTTAGATTGGACTCCTCGCTGACCATGGAGGCCCAGGTCTCCATGGTCAGCGGGACGTCATTCTTCCACCTACGACAGGCTAGGCGACTGGCCCCCTACTTGTCCAGGGCGGACCTGGCCACGGTGATCCAAGCGACGGTCATCTCGAGACTGGACTACTGTAACGCCCTCACGTGGGTCTTCCTTTGTCGACAATCCGGAAACTCAAGCTGGTGCAGAATGCCGCGGCTCGCTTGCTGGTGGGAGCACCAGTGAGGGAGCGCATTACTCCCATCCTTCTAAAGAGGAAATCGATACCTTAACAGAAGAAATGTCAGAGAGAGGTGATGCATTAGACTAGAGTTGGAATAGCATAGCAAAGAAATAGCTTGCCAGCAATAGTGACGAGAATAATCCACTCTGATTGGTGCACAAGCACAGGCTGTGATTAGCCAGAGAACATCATGTGCCTTTAGATAAGAACACGGTCCTGATTAGCCTAGCAGTTCCCATGTGCATTTGTTTACAAAGTAAGTGATTGGTTAGGAGACGCGCATGGCAAATGAAGCTTTCACTTGGCAGGCAACCAGGTGGAGGCTCAGTAGCAATGTAACGATTTGGGTACACTTTGCTCATAAAGCAGTAACATAGAACAATGATGGAAATTCACACTGCGCCAGTTATTAGCAAATAGAATTGAGATGCTAGGAATGCTTTGTTTAATTGGGTAGAGTAAAATGGGTTCATGAATACTAGCCAGTAACATTGCATGAAGGAGGGAGGGACTAAATGTCGACTCCATTGTTTGTATAAAACCTATGCACTGGAACAGATCGGGGTTCCGCACAGGGGGATGGACCCATCAGCTGATGTGATGCAATAAAGCTGGTTTCCTGAATCGCAGTAGAAATTGTCGCGTCATCTTGTCCTTGCGCTCGCTAGCAACCGCAGATTGCCTTGGGAGTTCTGGGACTCCGAGTTACTGCTTCACTTCGGCAACTGCACTGGCTTCCTATTGAGTACCGGATTGCCTTCAAGGTGTTGGTCTTAACATTTAAAGCCTTGCACGGTCTAGGGCCTGTGTACCTGAGGGACCGCCTTACCCCGTACGTTCCCCCGAGATCACTGCGCTCGGAAGAGCAAAACTTGCTGGTTATACCATCGTCCCGCTCCTGTCACTTGTCCAGCACAAGACAGAGAGCTTTCTCTGCGGCAGCTCCAGTACTCTGGAACTCGCTCCCTGACCATATTCGAGCGGTCCCTGAACTTCTCCCTTTCCGAAGGGAATGTAAGACGGCCCTCTTCAGACTGGCGTTTGGGTAACTTCAAATTCATTTGGGTCCGTCTCGCCTCAGTAAGGAATCGTAGACCGTACCACCATGGCTACGTATTGTGCTTTTACTGTATGTTTTATGATGCGATTTATTGTTGTACTGTATGTTTTATTGTACGCTTGCATTTTGTGATCCGCCCCGAGCCTGCTGGGAGGAGCGGAATATAAAACCAAATAATAAATAAATAATAAATAAATAAATTATTGTTGTTATTATCTATTATATAAATGGGTTCACGTCATGTGATGTATACCTCAAACAATGAAACCTTACAACGCAGAAACACAATATTTGCCAACAGAAATAGGCCTCAAGCAAGGTACGTTTGTAGCAAAGAAACTTTCCCCCACAAAACCTAAAAGGCCCCCAAAACGAGTAAAAATAAAACTACATTTACCAGCATCCTCCGGGGCAGCCAAAGACTCACCCAGCCTCTACATTCTGAACAACATGATTGGCTGCCAATAAGGGCGGATTTGCATAACTGCTGCACTGGCCAGCCAACATGAACATTCCGATCCATAATAAACTGCCAAAACAGAATAAGGAAAAGGCCTGAGCCAATCCCCAACCGAAAAATCACAGACCACGCCCAAAATTGACAGTAAGGCTTCATTAACTTGATTTCCCTAACTAGCCCTCACTTACTGGGAAGCTGTTTACGCTCTAAATTGACAGTAAGACTTCATTAACTTGATTTCCCTAACTAGCCCTCACTTACTGGGAAGCTGTTTACGCTCTGAATTGACAGTAAGACTTCATTAACTTGATTCTCCCGACTATGCCTCAGCTCATTGGACATTGTGTATGGCCTGAATTGACAGTAAGGCTTCATTAACTTGCTGTTCCTAACTAGGCCTCAGCTCATGGGACATTGTGTATGGCCTGAATTTACAGTAACCTACCTTGGCACACAGAGCCCCGACCATGCATGATGGGACTTGAAGTACCACCATGGAAAATGGGATTTGTAGTACTTCAAAACCCATCATTCCCCACAGACCACTGTGGCCCAGAACCAAGACCAATAAAGGGCTGTTTCTGAATGGGCGACAAGGGCAGCACCATCAGCAAAAAGCAGCTCACGGACTAGATAGTTTAGAGCAGGGGTGCTCAGAATGGAGATCAGGATCACCAGGGTGATCTTCGGGCCTCATCCTGGTGATCTTCAGGCCCCTGACCAGGTTTTTTTGCTGTTGGTCCTCTTCACGTGCCCCTGCATGCTGCAAAGAAGTCCTCCGTCGTTGCTCCTCCCCGCTCCCTGCTCGCGCGCCGCCTCCAAAAGCTCCAGAGTCCCAAGAGGCAGAATGGCCCCCCTATTTTGGATTCCTCCTCCTCCCTCCGTCCTTCTCCAGCCACTCAGAGCCGTAGGAGACCAAAGGGGGCGGGCCTGGATGACGCAATGCATGGCTGGCCCCGCGCGCATGTGCAGAAGCGCCCATTCTGCCTCTCGGACTTCTCGTGAGCTCTTGGAGGCGGCACACATGCTGGCGGCGTGGAAATAGGAGCAACAACGGAGGAGGAGGAGGAGGAGGAGGAGGAGGAGGACGCTTTGGGGTCATTTCCTTACCGCATCTCAAAGGTCGGTCTTTTTACTTTGGGGTGGGTGCTTGATTGTTCTGTGGCATGTCTCTTTGTTTATTTTTAATGTTTAAAATAGCCTTTTAGCTCCAAAGCCTCCCTGCTGGCTTTGTTCCTTGAGAAATGTATGTTGGGGAATATGGAAATGTGGGAGAAATGGGGTGGTTGGATGTATTTATGCATGCCCCTTTGTTTACCTTGCTGAGTATTAAATGGCCTTGCAGTTCAAAAGCCTCTCTTCTTACTTTCTGGCTGATAATATGTGTGGTAATATGGCAGTGTGGGAGAAATGGGGTGGTTGGATGTATTTTTATGCTCTGTTTTATATTGTTGTTATTAAATTGAAATGTTGATGTTTTATAACTTCATTTTATGTAAACTGCCCTGAGCCTGCTAGAAGGAGCGGTACATAAAAATGAATAATAAATATAAATAAATAAATAAATAAGAAAATAGTTATACGTTTTACATTTCTGGGTAGGTGATCTTTGGGGCTTGGTTTTTTAATCAGTCGCTCCCATGCTGAAAAAGTGTGAGCACCCCTGGTTTAGAGTCTTAGTGCGAGCCCTCAGGCGGCTTCAGTTGAACAAGCTGCCATCAGTATGATAGCGTATGTTTATGCCGTCTTCTTCTTTGAGGTCTGCCATAGCCCTTTGGAGCATCATGCTGAAGAAGATTGTAAATAGGGTTGGTGCAAGAACACAACCTTGTTTCACTCCGTTAGTTATTAGAAAGGGCTCCAAGAGAGCATCACCATATCTGACTTGACCGCGCTGGCCCTCATGTAACAGGATAATCATTTTGAGGAATTGTGGGGGACATCCTAGACGTTCCAGGATCTGCCACAGACCTTTTCTGCTCACAGTGTCGAAGGCTTTGGTGAGGTCGACAAATGTTACATCATCAGCATAACCATTTAAAAATACACAAATACACTGACATTAAAACAGAATTAAATATAACCAGTATTAAAAACTTCCCATTTAAAAACCATTAAAGCACACCCAAAGTTTAAAAATCACAGCACCCCTGAATTGATCTTAAACACCTTCATTTTTAAAAGCCTGCCTGAATAAACAAATATTAGCCTACCACTGGAAGTACAGCAAGGAGGGGGCCGTTCCCATTCTGGCTTCCCTGGGCAGAGGGGAGTTCCAGAGTCAAGGGTTAGGAAGGAGGGCCGCTCTCTCGTTCCCACCAACCGAGCTTGGGAAGGAGGTGGGACCGAGAGAAGGGCTCTCCTTAAGATCTCAGGGCCTAGGCATGTTAATGCAAGGAGATCCAAATATCATGGACCTTTAAAGGTCATAACCAGCACTTTGAATTGTGCCTGAGAACAGACTGGCCCTGTCCATCCTCCAGGAAATAAAGCCCAACTGCTCATTGGAGGGAAGGCTATTAGAAGCAAAGATTAAGTACTTTGGCCACATCATGAGAAGACAGGAAAGCTTAGACAAGACAATGATGCTTGGTAAAAGGGAAGGAAAAAGGAAGAGGGGCCGACCAAGGGCAAGATGGATGGATGGTATCCTCAAAGTGACTGGCTTGACCCTGAAGGAGCTGGGGGAGGTGACGGCTGACAGGGAGCTCTGGCGTGGGATGGTCCATGAGGTCACAAAGAGTCGAAAGCGACTGAACGAATGAACAGCAACTGAAGGATTTTGGGGCAATATTTTGGAGCCTTCTAACCAAGGTGAAAGAAGAAAGTGCAAAAAATGGGTTGCAGTTAAACACCAACAAAACCAAGATTATGGCAACAAGACTGATCGATAACAGGCAAATAGAGGGAGAAAACTTGGAGGCAGCGACAGGGTTTGTATTTCTAGGTGCAAAGATGAGTGCAGACGCAGACTGCAGCCAGGAAATCAGAAGACGCTTCCTTCTTGGGAGGAGAGCAATGACCAATCTTGACAAAATAGTGAAGCATAGAGACATCACACTGGCAACAAAGATCTGCATAGTCAAAGCAATGCTATTCCCCGTAATAAACTACGTATGTGAGAGCTGGACCTTAGGCAAGGCTGAGCGAAGGAACATAGATGCTTTTGAACTGTGGTGCTGGAGGAAAGTTGTGAGAGTGCCTTGGACCGCGAGAAGATCCAGTCAGTCTATCCTCCAGGAAATAAAGCCCGATTCCTCATTGGAGGAAAGGATAGTAGAGGCAAAGATTAAGTACTTTGGCCACATCATGAGAAGACAGGAAAACTTGGAGAAGACAATGATGCTGGGGGGAAAGGAAGGAAAAAGGAAGAGGGGCCGACCAAGGGCAAGATGGATGGATGGTATCCTCAAAGTGACTGGCTTGACCTTGAAGGAGCTGGGGGAGGTGACGGCCGACAGGGAGCTCTGGCGTGGGATGGTCCATGACGTCATGAAGAGTCGTAAGCGACTGAACGAATGAACAACAATAAACAGACTGGCAGACAATGGAGCTGCTGCAAGGGGGGGATGTCCTCTCCCTGCAGCCACCCCCAGCTTGCAACCTGGCTCCAGCTCTTTGGACCAGTTGAAGTTTTCAATCAATCAATCAATCAATAATTTATTACGGTCTATGACCACCACATAGAATGGGGCACAGATGCCCAAGGAAGGGGAATCACAGTTCCCAAGTAAGTCAAATATAAAAGCAGATTAAAAACATGTTATAAAAAGAAAACAGATTTTAAAAACAAGTTAAATTACAATTTAAAGAACAGGTATGTGTCTAAAGGAAGGGGGTGGCTAAAAGGAGATATCAAGCTACTTGGAGGCTCTGGAGGGGGATGAGAAGGGAACATTTACAGCATTTCAGTTATAACAAATTACTCTAGCTGTATTCCCGGCAGGAAATTGCCTTGTGGGGTCAGTCATCAACCGTCTAATATTAATTGCTGCCGCACAGAACTGGGCAACACTGTGAGTTATCGCAGAACAGGAGTCCGAAACCAGCAGGAAGGTGTAGTATCTTTCGGTGCACCGTGGGTGTTTTAAAAGCCATGGAGTGATAAGGTTAGTTCTAATGTCTCTGTAGAATACACAGTGGAGGAGCACATGCTCAGTTGTTTCAATATACCCAGACTTTCAATATACCCAGACTTCCAAGCACTCTTCAGAGGCAGACCCACATTGAGTATGTTACACTAATCCAGACAGGATGTAACTAAGGCATGGACCATCATGGGTGCAGTTCCTTGTCAAGTAATGGGCACAGTTGGCAAACAAGTTTTAATTGTGCAAAGGCCCTCCTGGCTACCACTGACACCTTGACCTCCTGGTTCAGTTCTGAGTCCAGGAGGACCCCCAAACTGCAGACTTGTGTCTTCAGGCAGAGTGTGACTCCATCCAGCACAGGCTGAATCCTTATGCCCTGATCTGCCTTCTGATTGACCAGAAATACCTCTGTCTTGTCCAGGTGTCTTGTGTAGGTTAAGTTTCAATTTGTTTGCCCTCATGCAGTCTATTACTGATAACAGACCCTGGTTTAGGGTCAGGACATCTTCCTTGGCATTTGGTAGAAAGAAGTAGTAGAACTGGGTATCATCCGCATACAGGTGGCATTGAACTCTAAACTCTGGATTACCTCCCCCAGTGGTTTCATGTAGATGTTGAACAGCATGGGGGACAAGATGGACCCCTGAGTAACTCCACAGGACAACAGCTGGGGATTTGAACAGGAGTCTCCCAGCACCACCCTCTGGGTACGGCTGCCGGAAAGAACAGCGGCCACTGTAAGACAGTGCTTCCCAGTCCCATCCCAGTGGGACAACCCAATAGGATAACATGGTCCATTGTATCAAAAGCCGCTGAGAGATCCAGGAAAACCAACAGGGACATACTCCAAGCTCGTTTATAAACTATTCTTGTCATCAGGGTGAAGAGTTTGTCATGCGACGCCAGAAAGTAATCTGTCTGTTATTCCTAGTAGTAATGCCTCTGAGTGCATGGGTATTTTTAGCTTTAGTACTTTTTCAATCGTTTTATGGATCTCAACAGCTCTTGATTCCATAGCATTGAGACATGGTGGTTAAGGTGCTGTCAAACTGCATTAATTCTATGGTGTAGATGCACTCATATGCAAAGAGACAAGTTGCATATCCAGCTCTCTAGAGTGATTGGGAGTACTGGAAGTGCATCTACATTGTAGGATTAATGCAGCTTGATGCCACCATGGATTAATGCTGTAGAGGAATGAGATTTGTACAGTTGAAAGTCTTCTCTGAGAAAGAATGCTGGTGCCTCACCAAAAGTACAATAGCATTGAGCCATGGTTGTATAGTAATCTTTATAGCTTTATAGTAATCAGTTAGCGCTGAGGTGTTGAAGCAATAAATGTGCTTACCCAAAGTCAGTTTCCCAGAATTCGTTTTAAGCTTTTTCTGAGATGATTCCTTTTGTTACACTTATGTAACACAATGTTTGTTCCTGGTTTTAAAATGTCATTTCCAAATTGGTTCTATCATAAAAACATGGGAAAATTTTGTTAAACTGCAAAAATAGATTTTTGTGGGTCATCCTGCACCCACAGCACATTTTGTTCAAGTTCTTAAATACCCGTATTTTTCGCACCATAAGACGCAGTTTTTCCTCCCAAAGTAGGAGGAAAAATCAGCCGCGGAGCAATGGAGCAAAGGGAGGCGATAGTAAGCCTTTCCCTTGGCCGCCTCCTCCCTCGGTCCCGCCTCCTCCTCCGCCTCCTCCTCCTCCGTCGCCGCCCGCCGCCGCCTACCTCTGCCTCTCTCGCTGCCGCCGCCCGCCGCCGCCACCCGCCGCCGCCGCCTACCTCTGCCTCCCTCCCTCGCTGCCTCCCTCCCTGCCTCCCTCCCTCCTCGCCGCCGCCGACCTCCGCCACCGACCTCCACCGCCGCCGACCTCCGCCGCCACCGACCTCCGCCCGCCGCCGCCCGCCGCTGACCACCGCCGCCGGCGTCGGCGCATGGGCATTAGGTCCTGCGCGTCTGACGCCTGACGCGGCGCAGCCTGGCGCGCTGGGACCTACTGCCCATGTGCGAATGGGCAGTAGGTCCCGAAGCCGCCAGGCGTGTTTCGCGCTCAGCGCGCCAGGCGCGCCTGCGTCAGACGTCAGACGCGCTTGGGACCTAATGCCCATGCGCGACGCCCGGCGGCGGAGGGCGGCGGCGGCGGAGGGCGGCGGCGGCAGCGGGCGGCGGCAGAGGGCGGCGGCGGTAGAGGGCGGCGGCGGCGGGCGGCAGCGAGGGAGGAGGCAGCGAGGAGGGAGGCAGCGAGGGAGGGAGGCAGCGAGGGAGGGAGGCAGAGGTAGGCGGCGGCGGCCGGCGGCAGCGAGGGAGGGAGGCAGCGAGGGAGGGAGGCAGCGAGGGAGGGAGGCAGAGGTAGGCGGCGGCGGCGGGGGCGGCGGAGGAGGAGGAGGCGGAGGAGGAGGCGGGACTGAGGAGGAGGTGGCCAAGGGAAAGGCTTAGGGATGGCGGAGGGCGCCGAGGAGGGTCCACCCTTCCAGGTGGGCAGGCCGCGCTTCAAGCAGGCAAGCCGGGGCCCACTTTTTGGCTCAAAATATTTTTTTCCAATTTTCCTCTTCTAACATCTAGGTGCGTCTTATCAGCAGGTGCGTCTTATGGTGCGAAAAATACGGTAAATATCTCACAAAGTCTCAACCAATTAAACGTAGTTTGTGGCAGCTACAAAAACGACGTTTCTGGAGTATAACAACTACTTTCAAAGTAAGTACTGCACAATTAATTGGGAAATAATACTTTAAAACCAGGAACAGAAAAGTTTTAAAATTTTGTTACATAGTGTTACATGAGCTCTTGTATTAATACACTAGCTGTACCCGGCACGCGTTGCTGTTCCCTATTTAGGAGATGCAAGAAAGTCTGAGTATGTAAGGGTTGGAATTGTTGTTAGTGAATTGGGTGTTTTATGTTTGTGCCTCAGCTCTTTGCCTGCAGTCCTTCGGGTTTGACTTGTACCATGGCCAGGACGGATCAGCTTGGGGAGGGCTTGTCTTGTCAGGGGATCTCTATCTTCACAGGTGCGTCCAGTGTCTGTTGGGGGACTGTTAAAAATCCTTTCCGCGTTCCGGTCGGGCAAAGATGGCGGCTGGTCGGACGTCCTGAGAGCTCCTCAGGCCGTCAACCACTTTTCTCCGGCCAGAGGGCGATTTGAACCCTCACCTCCGGCTGTACTAGACAGTCGGGAGGTTGCGAAACCGGGGGACTCTATCGCTGGCCCCAGAACTACCCCTCCCCTCAAGGGGGGGGACTGCGAGGGCCCGGTGGGGATCCCAGACCGGCGAGCAGGCCGAGAAGTGGGCAGCGGGCACAAGCCTGCACCTACAGCCAGCCCAGCCCATAGCAAAGGCGAGGAGGGGACAAAACGCGGATCTCCCAATCCAAGGGAAAAGAAGAGACAGGCAAGGAGGACGGGGAGAACACTGACTGGGAGGCGAGGGCTCCGGAAAAGGCGGGCCACGCAGATCCAAGTGGCCAGGCGCGGAGGGGGCAGACCGGGGGCCGAAAAGCAGGCGATCGGAAGGAAAAGGGGACAGGCACCCCAACGGGGGACATCCCGGGAGACTACCCCCAGCCCGGGAAGGGGACGGAGGAGCGGCTTGTGTTCCAAGATGGCGACGTGAGGAGAGGGACAGAAAGGACAACTCACAAGAAAAGGCGACCATCTTGGAGCGGGTCCTCCTCCGCCACAGAAGGAAAAAGGGCGCGAACACAAACAGGAAGTGAGGACAGGGCTGCGCCGGAGCCGGGGGGCAAGCTGCGCACACACCGGAAGTGCGCTGGGGAAGAAGGGGAGAGCCGGACAAGCGGACCGGAAGAGGCTCCCGATGCCACACGGCCAGAGCAGCGGAGCCCAGCAAGGAGGCGGCCAATAGGGGATCTGGAGAAGGCGGCGAAGGAGAGAGAGGACCGGGAGAAGAGGGGGAACGAGGAGCGGAAAGGGTGAGCGGCTCCACGGACAGGGGAGGGAACAAGGGAGCCAATAGGGGTGAAAGGTGACTCGCTGCTCCTTCCCTCGACCCCCCCCCTTCCCGAGGGGGGAAGAGACCTCTCTCTCTCCCAACAACGACAGGTGCATAGAGGCCCAAGGATCCACAGGCAGACTGGGGCAGCCGCTTGGGGGGAGAACGGGGAGTCCCCTCGTCGTTCTCCACGCCAGAAAACAAGGCGACAGGGAGAAGCGCTTCAGCCCTGGTGGGACGGAGAGGGACAAGACAGAGACAAGGGCAGAGCAGAAGGTGAAGGTGAGGGCTAAGGAACACACCCTCCCCCCCTCTCCAACGCTAAAGGAAAACATAAGGTCCGGGAGTGCTCAGGCCGTCCGCCACTCCCCCGGGAGACAACAGAGACACACAGCCACAGGGCAGAGGGAGACGCAGTGGCCCAAAGGGGGCCAGCAACACACTCAAAGACCACAAGGGGAGCGGACCAAGCCCCTCCTCGGCGCACCGCTTTGCATAACCTCGGGACAGGCAAACGCACAAGCACGTACAGCCAGCAGGAGCAGACAAGCGGGGAAGCCACGGGAAGAGACTACACGATCAGACGACCTGGCTGGGGGAAGCGGCAAGGGGAACATGACGACTCCAAAGATCTTCAAGGACGCCAAGGGGGTCCAGAAGCGGCTGGCAAACAGTGAGGAAGCCACAATGAAAGACATATTGAAAGAGCTCCAGAGGCTCTCCGAGAAACAGGACGCAACGCAAAGAAAGGTGGACGAAGCGGCGGCGAGGCATGACGCCCAACTGCAGGAACTCAGGACAGATTTGAAGAAAGAGCTATCGACCGTGCGAGACGAAATCCTCTCAATCAAACTAGAGGGAGATAAGATTAAAACCTCGCAGGGGAAGCTACAAAAAGGGTGGAGTCCCTGGAGGCAGGAACGTTGAAGGTTAGAA
>JARBWK010001367.1:17500-19571 GCA_030556195.1 Anolis apletophallus | reverse complement strand
AGGAACCTGTTGTTGTTGTTGTTGTTGTTGTTAGCAGAGGCTGAATGAATATCATCATCCTTAGTGGGAATAAATTCAGGGGCTTATTATACTCCCATTTAGTTGAATTCAGTCTTAAAATAAATTATATGGCTCTCACATTTATGTAGTGGGTAGGTAGATCATTTTGACTTGTTTATTTTATAAGTAGCTCACATGCTGAAAAGTGTGAGCACCCAGCCTGGTGTAGAAGGTATCAGTGAGCTTTTCAGCTAAAGTGCCAAAATGCCAAAGTTGGTCTCATCTAGTCTTCTCACATAACTGTCTACTTGAAATTTGAGGTCATCCTTCAAGTTTCTCCTCCAGCATCCTTACCACAGCAACAGTACAGTATGACCAGTACAATTATCAGGAATACATTCCTGAACTTACCATGGGAACCATGGATAATAACGAGCTCTGTCTTCTAGTATTTTAGTATTGTGTTCTGTTATATTGGCTTTATGTTCCATTCAGCACTAAAATATAATAAAGAGTGATATATAAAATCATACATAGTAACGATGATCATCATCTCTGTAAAATAAGGATGGCAAACATCTTCCAGTCCAAAGGCTATCTTTGGAGATGTTCTTTGGATCTGCAATTCTAGTGGGAAATATATGGATGAAACCCAAAGTGTCAGTATATTTCCAGGTTGACCCCCCAGGACCAGGGGATTTCTCACACTTGCTATACAGTACAACCCTTTAACATACCGTGGAAACAGGAAACCATGGATAATAGTGAGCCCTATTGAAATGAATGACTTTGGCTGGACATTGCAAATAGTCTCACCCTGGAGGACCTAGAAAATTCCTACAGATGATATATTTTTGTAAAATGCAGTTAACTGAAACCACAGGTACTGGTTCTGCAAGGACAGGGTCATACATTCCAACATTCTAAGGTGATGCAGAGGGAAAAGGAAAGGCCTCAGGCAGTCAGTCACTGCGGCCCATAGCAATGACGAATCAGGACCAAACTTGGCACAGGGGCCCAATGGCCACTTCACAACCTGGTGTGGTTTAGGCAGGACACCCCAAGATGCACCCTACATCCTGGTGCAGTTTGAGGGTGGATGGACCATGGATGATGGGACTTGCAGTACTTTAACTCACTTTCTTATAGCACTGGAGCCCGCACCAAAGACAGATCGGGATGGACCACGGATGATGGGACTTGCAGTACCTTCACTCACTTACTGAAACCACTGCGACCCTCATTTAATGATTGATCAAGACCAAACTTGGCACACAGAACCCCATGACCACTCTACATCCTGCTTCAGTTTGAAGGAGGATGGACCATGGTGATGGGACTCGCAGTGCCTTCACTAACTTTCTGACATTACTGCGAGCCACAGTGAATTGTGCTTTGCCGTGTTTTTCCCGTGCTTTTACTGTATTTTTTATTGTGTTTTATTGTGTTTTATTGCGTTTTTATTGTGTAATACTGTGTTTTTAATCTGTGCTTCCACTGTTGTAAGTCGCCCGAGTCATACCGGGAGTGGCGACTAACAAGTGTGAATAATAAATAAATAAATAAATAACAGCTAAAGACCAACTAATACATTTCTCAAATAACCTGGGCAGTGCCGGGTCCCCAAGCTAGTCTATATATATAAAGGAGACAAGGTCGTGCAAAGATTGATATAGACAAAGAAACTATGGCTCGCAGAAGCACCAAACTTGGCAGCCTACTGGACCATTACACTCGCTACAGACAACAGCAAAAACGGACTCTACATACCTCCCAGCACCCAAAAACGATCCCCAAAATTGCTAAACGAACTCCCACGGCCCTTGAAATTCTGCCAGCCCGAACGTTTAGAACGCTCGCACAGGGCAGCCAGAGCGCCTCCTCCGCCTCCTCCTTTGAGCAGGAAGAGCGGGGGGGGAACCTGGAAGGAGGAGGGGAAACCCCTCCCCTCCTCCCCAGCCCCTCCCCACCTCCCCCGCCACCCCCTCCCCCCCGGTTTAACGGAGCGGCGAGGGGCGTGCCAGGGGCGGGACCCGCCCACCCCCTTCCCACCCCTCCCCAGCCCCTCCCA
>JARBWK010001367.1:0-12500 GCA_030556195.1 Anolis apletophallus | reverse complement strand
TGGTCAAGCCTCGGAAGGAGGGACCCAGCAGGGGGGCGGGCCAGGGAGGGAGTTTGGAAGACTGTTTGCGCGGGCTTTCTTTAGTCTATCTTTGCTTAGCCTGGAGTAAGGAACCCAATAAAAGATCTATCCTTCAACCCAGCTTGGAGTGAGCCTGCTTTATTGGACCCCCCTTTCCGGAGCATTACATAAAGATAGACTCACCAACTTCTACGGCCGTGAAAACCCTCCGACCATAACCAACCTTAAAGAGATGTCCTGAGCAGAAGGGAAACCCCTTGACGAGCTGCCTCTGGGGAGCCTGGAAGAGGAGGTAAAGGAGTAATGGGACGAGGACGAGACCGAAGCCGGAGCGTCCGGAGGAGAACCGCAGGTGGTGGTGTCCGGGATGGAAGGTGAGGAGAACCAGAACCCTCCCCAGCAGCCAAGAGGAGCTAAGCGCCGCGCTGCGAAGGCATCCAACCCAGAAATGCTGCGGATGGAGTTGCAGATGTTCCAGATGTCGGAAGCGATGCAGAAGATGCAGTCCCAATTAGACCTACTGATGAGTAGGCCGGAGGAGAGGCCTTGGGGGACCCCTGAACCCGTCCCCCGAGGAAGGAGCCTGAGTCGGGGCTTGGGACAGTCGGGAAGGACCTCGGGGAGAGTGAGATTCTCAGAGGAGTTCTATCCACCCAGAGGGGCCGCCTCTACTCCCCACCTGGGTCCGGGTGACCAGAGCCAAGAGATGACGGGGGCTCGAAGAGACCTAAAGGTAAAGTTCGACGGGGACCACCGCCAACTGTCCTATTTTGTCACCAACGTCCAGAATTACATGCTAGACTATGGGGATTCGTTCCCCTCGGAAGCGGCCAAGGTGCGGGCAGTGGGGGCCAACCTGAAGGAGGCCGCGCCGATTGGCTGATACAGTTAACGGACACTCGAGCGCCGCAACTGAGGCGGCTAGACACCCTGCTAGAGGCCCTGCGAGCCCGCTTTGGGGACCCCTTAGCAGGAGAGAAGGCCAAGGCCCAACTGAGGAGGATTTACCAAGGCCAGAGGTCCGTCTCGGAATACGCTTTAAGCTTCCGAGCCCTAGCGGGGAAGATCCGAGGCTGGTCAGAATCCACCATACTCGAGTGCTTCAAGGCCGGCCTAAGGCAGGACATTCTGGAATGGGCGATGCACCGGAAACCCGAGACCCTGGAGGATTGGATAGCCTCAGCAGGGAGAGTGGAGTGTGATATGGAGCAGATGCCCCGGCGCCACCGAGATGGCGGGAGACCCGCGGGATGGGCGCAGGCCCATCGGGGAGGTCGGGACCAGCCCGGCAACCTCACCGAGGCCCCGGGTCAGCCAGCCGGGAGAGCCAGAGAGGGAAGAGAGGAGCCTGCTTCTCGTGCGGACGAGAAGGCCACCGAGCAGCGGAATGCCACAAAAAGTCCCTCGCCTAAGGCGGAGCGGGCGCCGGAGGTCAAACCGGCAACACCGGCCAAAACCCCTGGCCGAGGCAAGGCAGCAGCGGCGGCGGAGACGGCGCGGGCACCTAGGCCCCTACGGGAGGCTGAGGAGCCGGAGCTGGAGGCGGAGGAGAGCGACTCCGAGTGGATGGCGGGAAACGACAACGATCTGCTGTAGACGCCCGACGGCAGATCCAGACCCCTTCGGGCGGTGAGTCAGATCCCCCTGGGTGCGACACGTTCAAGCTGGACGTCAAAGTGTGTGGGGCCCCGGGCGGCCCAACCCATAGAGACTACGGCCATGATAGATAGTGGTTGCACTAGATGTTTGATGTCCCCGGGCTAGCGAGGCAGCTGGGGATAAAGCCCCGAGCCCTAATCGAACAGATCCTCTTCTCCCAGCTAGATGGGTCCCGGCCAATGGGAAGCCAGCCACCCACAAGACAGGAGAGATGAGAGTCCAGATGGGGACCCACCATGAGGGCCTGAAGTTCGTAATCTCGGCGATGGCACACCAGCCCATCATTCTGGGAGCCCCTTGGTTGCGTGGCCAGAACCCGCAAATCAATTGGGAGACGGGAGCCCTGCAGTTCAGGGACGGAGAGGCCTGGGCAAGGCTAGATGACCTTGGAGACGCTGGAGGGCCGACCCACGAGGGGGCAGGCGTAGGAGCAGCGGAGAGCCAACCCACCGAGATCCCGCGAGAGTATGGAGACTTGGAGGAGGTCTTTAGCGAGCGGGAAAGTGACCAGCTGCCCCCCCACCGGAAGTCCGATTGCGCAATCGAAATCGAAAAGGGCGCCAAGCTGCCCAGCCCAAAGTTATACGCCCTGTCCGAGCCAGAAAGAAAAGCACTGAGAGACTTTATTGATAAGAATATGGACAGAGGGTTTATTGAGAAATCTACCAGTCCGATGGCAGCCCCCGTCCTATTCAGGCCCAAGGCGGACGGCTCGCTGCGACTATGCGTGGACTACCGAGGCCTCAATGCGATTTGCGCCTCAAGCCCCTATCCGTCGCCCTCATGTCCGAGATTTTGGCCCAGCTGGGGGCACGGATCTTCACCAAACTGGACATCCGGGGGGCTTTTTACCGGATCAGAGTGAGGGATGAAGATTGCTGGAAGACCGCATTCAACTGCCACCTGGGGCAGTACCAATGCCGGGTCACCCCCTTCGGACTCAAGGGCGCCCCTAAAATTTTCCAACAATTCATCAATGAGATCTTCAGGGACCTGCTGTACAAGGGAGTTCTAGTATACCTGGACAATGTATTAATATACTCCAAATCGGAGGCGGAGCATGTCGAGATGACCCGGGAGGTGCTGCGGCGGCTGCGGGACAACCAGCTCTTTGTCAAGTTATCCAAGTGTGAGTTCCATCGACAAGAACTGGACTATCTAGGGTACCGCATCTCCACGCGAGGCCTGACCATGGACCCTAGTAAGGTGAGAGATGTGCTCGCGTGGCAGGCGCCGCGGACCCGGCGGCAGCTACAAGGCTTTTTGGGGTTTGCTAACTTCTATAGGCAGTTCATCCAAAACTTTGTTAAAATAGCGCTCCCCCTGACTGAACTATTAAAAACCAAGGGCTTGGGAGAGACAAAGAAGGCCAAGTCCCCCGGGGCGAAGCTCAACTGGACTTCGCAGTGCCAGGAGGCCTTTGAGAGTCTTAAACGGAGCTTCACCAGCCAGCCGCTGCTGAGGCACCCCAGCCCGACAAGCCGTTCACGGTGCAGTGCGACGCCTCGGAGGCGGCGTATGGGGCGCGGTCCTCCTACAGCGGACGAGGAAGGGACCCTGCGGCCCTGTGCATATTTAGCAAAAAAGTTCACGCCGTCGGAGAAGCGATGGCATGTATGGGAAAAAGAGTCTTTTGCTGTGCGGGCGGCGCTGAGCCACTGGAGACACTTCCTGGAAGGGACCGCCCTGCCCTTCGAAGTGTGGACGGACCACAAGAACCTGCAGGCGCTCCAGACCCCCCAGAGACTCAATGCTAAACAGCTAAGGTGGGCGCAGTTCTTCAGCCGCTTCAACTTCCAACTCAAATACCTGCCGGGCCCGAAGAACGTGCTGGCCGACACGCTTTCCAGGATGCCTGAAGCGGACTACTCGGCGCCGGAAGAGGTGGGAACCGTGTTCTCCAAGCAGCAGCTGGGCCTGGTGGCCCGCACTCGGGCAGCAGACAAGGAGCCAAACCCGGCAGTCCCCGGGACCCCCGAGCTACTAGCAGATTTGGCAGCGGCTTACGGAGCGGACGCCTGGCTTAAGGAGCACCGCGGGGACCTAACTGAGGCTAAGGGCATCTGGTACTACAAAGACAAGTTATACGTTCCACAGAGCCAGAGAGCCCCGGTCCTAGCTCAAGCCCACGACTCCACCTTGTCCGGCCACTTCGCCTCACAAAGACTCTGGCCCGGCAATTCTGGTGGCCGGCCATGAGAAAGGACACTAGTGACTACATAGCAGAGTGCGAAGTGTGTGCACGAAACAAGCCCAAAACGGGCCGGCCGACGGGGCTACTGCAACCGGTAGCCGATCCGGCCGAACCCTGGAGCGAAATAGCAATGGACTTCGTTGTCGATCTGCCGCCCAGCAGCGGATACACCACCATATGGACGGTGGTGGACCTGTTCTCAAAACAGGCCCACTTCGTCCCGCTCCGTCGGCTGCCCACGGCCCCGGAGCTGGCTCGCCTCTTCGCCCACCACGTCTTCCAGCTCCACGGCTGCCCCCGGCGCGTGGTGAGTGACAGAGGACCTCAATTTACGTCCAGGTTCTGGAAGGCGTTCCTGGCGGGGCTGGGGTCCCGGCGGGCCCTGAGCACGGCGTTCCACCCGGAGACGGACGGCGCCACGGAGAGGGTTCAACGCACCCTGCAGCAGTACCTCCGCTGTTACTCGACATACCAGCAAGACAATTGGGCCGAGCTGCTAGACGTGGCGGAATACAGCTACAACAACGCCGAGCATGCTTCGACGGGGGCCTCGCCCTTCAGCATTGTGGCCGGACGCGACTTTCCGCCCTTCCCTGCGGTGGACCCAGCGGCAGACCCGGCGACTCCGGCTACAGATTGGGGTGCCAAGGTTGCGGCGGCCTGGCCGGCCATCCAGACGGCGCTGCGGCAGGCCTGGGACTCTTACAAGCTATACGCTGACAAGAAGAGGGGGCCCCAGCCAACGTACGCGGTGGGAGACCGCGTGTTCCTCTCCACCAAGAACCTGAAGTCGACTCAGCCGTCTCGCAAGTTTGCGAACAAATTTGTAGGGCCCCTCAGCGTGGTGGAGATAATTAACCCCGTGGCGGTCAAGCTGGACCTGCCACACACCTGGCGCAAGGTCCACCCTGTGTTCCATGTGAGCTTATTGAAAAAGGCTGTGTCCGACCGGAAGTGGTCCGCTGAGGAAGGCGCACCGGTGCCTATTATGGTGGGATCCCACACCCACTTTGAGATTAAAGACATTTTGGACTCTCGGCGCCACAAGGGCCGTATTAGTTACTTAGTTAAATGGACTGCCAAGGACTTACACCCTGAGTGGGTGTTAGCACCCCACGTTAGCGCCCCGAGACTAGTTAAGGCTTTTCATGCCGCTTTCCCGGACAAGCCGGGGCCCTGATCCCCCTTCTCTGTGTTCTTTCCCTTGCAGGTCACCGTCTTGCGGAGGGGGCGCTATGTCAGCTCGGCTGGTTCGTTTGTTGCCATAACGGACCATGCCGATCGCGCCATTTGATATGGACACTGCTTGGCGGGCTCGGCCAGACCCAGCCCTTTGATCTGCCAGATACCTTCCTGGCCTTTGATATGTGGACAGGCCAAATGGTCAAGCCTCGGAAGGAGGGACCCAGCAGGGGGGCGGGCCAGGGAGGGAGTTTGGAAGACTGTTTGCGCGGGCTTTCTTTAGTCTATCTTTGCTTAGCCTGGAGTAAGGAACCCAATAAAAGATCTATCCTTCAACCCAGCTTGGAGTGAGCCTGCTTTATTGGACCCCCCTTTCCGGAGCATTACATTACGTCCTGGTGAGATTTGGGGGAGGATGGGCAAAGGATGATGAGATTCTTAGTACTTTCAAACCTTCAGTTTCCACAGACCACTTTGGCCCCCACAAACACCGATAAAGACCAAACTTGGTACACAGAGCCCCCATGACACACTCTACATCCTATTGCAGTTTGGAGGAGGGCGGGCCATGGACGATGGGACTTGAAGTACCTCCACTCACTTCCTGAGACCACTGCAACCTTCATCCCAATGGCTGGTCAAGACCAAACTTGGCACACAGAGCCCCCATGACCCACTCTATGTCCTGGTGCAGTTCCAAGGAGGATGGAACATGGATGATGGGACTTGAAGTACCTCCACTCACTTCTCAAAACCACTGCGACCCTCATCCAATGACTGATCAAGTCCAAATTTGGCACACATAACCCCCATACCCCCCTTTATGTCCTGGTGAGGTTTGGAGAAGGTGAGCAATGGATGATGGGATTTGTAGTACTTCCAAACGCTTTTGTTCCCACAGACCACTGTGGCCCCCCAAAAAGACCAATAAAAACTACACTTGGCACACAGAGCCCCCATGATCCACTCTACCTCCTACTGCAGTTTAGAAGAGGGCATAACATGGATGATGGGACTTGAAGTACCTCCACTCACTTCCCGAGACCCCTGTGACTCTCATCCAATGACTGATCAAGACCAAACTTCCCACACAGAGCTCCCAAGAACTACTCTATATTCTAGTGCTGCATGGAGGAGGGTGGACCACGGATGATAGGACTTGAAGTACCTCTACTCACTTTCAGAGACTGCTGCAAACATCTTCCAATGACTGATCAACACCAAAGGTGGCACACAGAGCCTCCTTGACCCACTCAACATCCTGGTGCACTTAGGAGGAGGATGAACTATGGATGATGGGACTTGAAGTACCTCCACTCACTTCCCAAGACCACTGTGACTCTCATCCAATGACAATGTGGCCGCTGCGAGCCACATAAAGACCAACCTTGGCACACAATGCCTTTCTCAAAATACCCGGGTACCGCCGGGTCCCCAAGCTAGTTAACTATACATTCCAGCAACTACAACTCCCAAATGACAACATCAATTGCCCTCCCCCAACCCCACCAGTATTCAAATATGGGTGTATTGGGTATTTGTGCCAAATTTCATCCAGTGAATGAAAATGCATCCTGCATATCAGATATTTACATTACCATAAAAATAATTTTATGGTTGTGGGTCACCGCAACATGAGGAATTATATTAAGGGGTCACGGGATTAGGAAGGTTGAGAAACACTGTTTTGTGGGATGATATAATCTGAACACATTGGGTCACCATTTCAAGGAAACATACTTATGATTGTGCCCCTTGATTCAAATGAAAAAAATCATCCAAGTTTGTCTTCAAGCTTTCTCGCACTAAATCACTTTTCCTGAAAGATTCAGGAGTGATAGATAGCCACTAATACATTTTTAAAGGAAAAATTAAATTGTCATATGTTCTGAGAATGTTATTAAATCCACATTCTCAACTGCAGAAATTAGTCAAAAATAGAAACCTGAGTCCTGAAGCACTCATATTTGCTGCTTTTGTCATGTTCGCAAGATTTCCTACTAGGAATCCTATTAATAAAAAATGAGTTTGAGAGAGGGTGGGGTTTTTTTTATTAAAAAAGAAACAAATAAAACAAAAATCTTCCTATTTTGAAGAATTATTTCGGCCAACCGTTTACAAACCTGCCAAAGCTCCAGAGTGCTAATTCATTATAAACGCTATATGTAACAGTTTGAATTAGAATTGCCCAGGCCCCAGGGTGAGCTTGTAAACTTTTTAATGCACTTGTGTGCTATATGTCTAGGAGAAACAATTGGAGTGACAGCCTATCCTTCATAATCCCTCTCTTCAGACTTATCAGGACAAAAGAATCTAAATACTGAAGATGTTGTGTGGGAGGAGAAACATTTTCCAAACATTTTCCAGGCCAGGTAACATGGAAGCCTCAGGAATCTTCCTGGGTTTTGGTCAGAGCTGGCCTCTGGGTCTTAGGGCCACCTGCTGCTTAAGCCATCGGTCAATAGATTAACTGCAGCTATTACTAAGTGCTTAGAAAAGCAGGTTATGTGGCAGAGCAAACAAAATCAACCTGCATTTAACATATGCTAATTCAAAATTTAATAACGGGGGGGGGGGTGGAAGGAGGAGGGAGCGAGTTGCTTAGAAGGACCCAAGAATAACAAAGAGGGGTACACATTTCATACCCAGGGGGCTTTTAAAATGTTTACGAGCAAAGCGGTAGATATTATGTCTGGACCAAAAATTGAATTATTTGTCTCTTTTTAAGGAGAACATCTTTGACTTCTCAAAACTGAATTTAGTTGTGTTTTAAGTATTTCCTCATGACTTATAAGCAATATGTAGAAAATCACAGAATCATCAGATTTGGAAGGAAGCTCGAGGCCACTTAATATAACTAATTAATCCAACTACTATTTGAAAGATGCTCATTCAACTACTGTTTGAAAACCTCCAAAGGAGGAAAGTCCACTATTCTCCAAGGCAGTTTTGAACATCTTGTAGTAAAGTAGAAGGTAGCTCACCGATATTTTACAAACAGGGTAAAGTTCATTAAAAAAACCCAAAAAATAATTAGTTCAGTGGGTTGTGGGTTTTTCGGGCTGTATGGCCATGTTCTAGAAGCATTTCCTGACATTTCACCTGCATCTGTGGCAGGCATCCTCAGAGGTTGTGAGGTCTGTTGGAATCTACAAACATTGCATTTATTTATCTGTGGAAGGTCCAGGGTGGGAGAAAGAACTCTTGGGTGTTGGAGGTAGGTGTGAATGTTTCAATTGGCCACCTTGATTAGCATTTGATGCCCTGACAGTTTTTAGGTGTGGCTTGTTACTGCCTGGGAAAATCCTTTGTTGAGAGGTGATTAGATGTTCCTGATTGTTTCTTGTCTGGAGTTCCCGTGTTTGAGTTTTGTTCTTTATTTACTGTTATAATTTTAGAGTTTTTAATACTGGTAGACACATTTTGTTCATTTTCATGGATTGTTCTTTTCTGTTGAAATTGTCCACATGTTTGTGGAGTTCAATGGCTTCTTTGTGTAGACTGACATGGTAGTTGTTAGAGTGGTCCAGCATTTATGTGTTCTCAAATAATATGCTGTGTCCAGGTTGGTTCATCGGGTTCTCTGCTATGGCTGACTTCTCTGGTTGGATTAGTCTGCAGTGCCTTTCATGTTCCTTGATTCGTGTTTGGGCAATGCTGCATTTGGTAGTTCCTATGTAGACTTGTCTACAGCTGCATGGTATACGGTAAACTCCTGCAGAGGTGAGAGGATCCCTCTTGTCCTTTGCTGAATGTAGCATTTGTTGGATTTTATTAGTGGGTCTGTAGGTAGTTTGTATGTTGTGTTTCCTCATCAGTTTCCCTATGCGGTCAGTGGTTCCCTTGATGTATGACAATTAGTTCAAGTTAAGAAACACAAGGTTATTTATTTACCATATCAGGAGTGAACCAAGAGTACAGTTGTAATATATTTAAGAAAACAAAAAAGTTTAAAAACTTGGCATTAGATTAAATGGTCATTGACCAGTAGCTGGCCACTTGGATTGCCTCTGGTGTTGCTCCATTGTGCATGTGGCAGGGCTCAGGCTGCAATGTAATAGGTGGTCTATGGTTTGCTCTTCTCCACACTCACATGTCTTGGACTCCACTTTGTGGCCCATTTCTTAAGGTTGGCTCTGCATCTAAACAACATGATATTCAATGGCACCACCTAAAAGAATCCTCCACCTTGTGCGTCTGTAGAGCAGAATAGACAATTCCACATCTGTATGCTTGTCCGCAATGTCCTGCCTCATGTACAGAGGAAGAGTTGTTGGAGGCTACAGACAATGTGGTTGCTGTTGCCCATTTTTGGTCAAAAGGTATTTAGCCACTTGTGCTCATTCTATTTTTATCAGTTTTATACTGATTTATGCAATGTTTTTGATACAAAATAAATAAATAACTCAATTAAAACATAGTAAAATAGGTAAAAACAGATTAAAAGGTAAAAGTAGATAAATAACACCACTCCAGCATATATGTGCATTTGTGTGTGTGTGTGTGTGTGTGCAGATACATATACATGGCTATTAGGCATGAGAAAAAAGTTATGAAAATTAAAAGAAATCCGAAGGGATTCGTATGTATGGGACTTTCAAGTTTATACGCATCGCAGTGGCAATCCTGGAAGTGGACTTTCTTTTCCGCACTCCCTGGGCCCAAATTTTCGTTAGATTAGTAAATATTTCGGATGCCCACCCAACAGGAAAATTTCCCCCCAAAAAATAGCTTTCCAGACATAACTCACAGTCAAATCGGGGCCTTTCCATGCTTGGAGCCTAATTAGAGTGAAAGGCCTACCTCTAGGAAGTGAAAAAGGAACCGGAAACGATAGAGAGATCCAGATCGGGACTCCTAGAGGGGCCTGGAGGACTGAGGAAAAAAGCGGTTTAAACACCCAGGAAGGGGGTTTAGATAGAAGGACAGAGCAGAAGGACATAAGAACTGCTGAGAGAAGGGCAGCAGGAGTGAAAAGAGCACGGAGAGGAGAAGGAAGAGTTCAGAATCAAGAAAAGCCATAGAGTTCAAACGGAGATTCCTAGAGTGCTATGGTAAAACTGAATGGGGAAAAGCTGGAGTGAGGAGAACTCTACAGATTAGCAAGGCCTGCACCAGAGGTGGGCAACTATTTTATTTAATAATATTAATAATAATATATTAATGCATTATATGTCCCTGCAAAGAAACCCTGTCCTTTTATAATATTAATAATAATATTAATAATAATATATTAATACATTATATCTCCCTGCAAGGAAACCAAGGGAAATGTTGCCCCTTGATTTGCCTGTGCTTAAAACAGTGTCAGTCCTGTTTCCCTGCTTTGCCTACTTTAGAACTACTAACGAATTTCGTTAGTAATTACGTTACATTTTAGAAATTTTTGGAAGTTTTTTGTAAGTCTTTCTATTACTAATTTAAACGATTAACTAGTTCTTGACTAGTAGTGTCTCTTTGTCATGTTTTCAATGAACAACAATGAATATACTCCAGGTTTTTGTATCAACTTTAAAGGTGTTATCCAAGGTGCTGAATATTCAGTGTGGAATAAGTCATTGTTGCTTTTCTTAGAAGTCTAATATTTGCACGAAAGTTACCAAATTGTGGATGAATATGAGACTTTCCCACAGAAAAACAAGAATGCCTAAATGTTTTTTTAAAATGCAACCTATGGCTACGTAGTCATGATGCAACACTACCACAACCCAAACATGCATTAGCAAGTGTAATAGGAACCTTTAACAGAGACAAACAGTTGAGATGATTGAAAACAATTTCAGTGCAAATGGTTAAGGTTTAAATTTAAATAAGTAGGTGGATATATTTCAAAAATTGCCCATTGTAAACTGGGTGCAGCTCCTGCAGAATGAAAGCTACAAAAAGAAGCATTGAAATTCAGAAATTTACTATTACTTTTCTTCACTTCCTTTTCCTCCCCAGGTTTGCTTTTCTTTCAACACATTTGATAATTAATCCAGTATATACAAGTAAGCAATAGGTAGTCCTGTTCTCTTTTCATAATATTCTAACCTATTTCATATAGTATTTCATTAGTTCAGATCATCTTCCTTCGCATCACCGAAACAGGTGTAAACTAAGCCAGCTGTTGCATTGCAATGTTTCTTCTTGCAACAACTTTGTTTTGCAAATATGGTACACGGCTATGCCAGAACATCCTATTATTTATGCATTGACAAGCCTACAAAGTTCATGAGGTAACAGAATAAGAAGAGCAATTGCATTTTTGTTGTGTGCCTTCAAGTCATTCCTGATTTATGGCAGCCCTAAGGTTTTCTTCACAAGGTTGGTCAAAAGGGATTTGCCTTTGCTTTCCTCTGAGACTCAGGGTATAGCTTGCTAAGAGTCAAGCAATGACTTCCATAGTCATATTTGAAACTTGGTCTGTGGTGCTGGAGGATAATGCAGAGAGTGCCTTGGACTCCAACCAGTCCATACTCCAGGAAATAAAGCCCGACTGCTCATTGGAGGGAGGGATATTAGAGGCAAAGATGAAGTACTTTGGCCACATCATGAGAAGACAGGAAAGCCTAGAGAAGACAATGATGCTGGGGAAAATGGAAGGAAAAAGGAAGAGGGGCCGACCAAAGGCAAGATGGATGGATGGTATCCTTTTTTTTTTTTGAATAATTTTTATTAGCTTTTTTTCCATACATCAAAACAAAAAGAGGGGAAAGCTGTGCCAGAATCGGGGGAGAGGATGTGGGTATCGGGAGGGGAGGGGAATACGGAGCTGGAAAGATTCAGATTGGGTGGGTAAGGAAAGGAAGGGAAAAGGAGGGGGTAAGAAAGGGGGTGCAAGCTGAGAAGGAAAGAGTGAAAAGAAATAAGGTTGCTTCCAGTCAGGGTACTCTAGGGTTCCGTCCATGTATGAAGATTTATAATTCTATAATGTTAGTCTTTCATCGCAGAATTACAATGTCCTCGACATATTAAAGCTTTTCCGTCCTCAGGTAGCTCTTGAGAGGCTGCCAATCCATCCTCTTTTGGGTGCTTATATTGTTCACTAGTCCCTTAAGCTCATCCATATCAATATATTCTGCCGTTTTAATGGCCCACTCCACTGTCGTCGGAGGCTCCTCTTGTTTCCACTTCCTGGCCACCACTACCCTTGCAGCCGCCGTCAGGAAATGGAGTATCTTCTCTTTTTGTCTTTCCATGTTCCCTGATGTTAAATTAAGTAGGAAGGTTTCCGCGGTAAACTCTAATTTCATCTCAAGTATCTTTTGGGAGTGAGAGTGGATGGATTTCCAGAATTTCTTAAGTTTGTGGCATGACCACCAACAATGTAGAAGTGTCCCTTGCTGTTTCTTGCACCTCCAACATTTACTATTCACATTTTTGTAATATCTAGCAAGCTTTTGGGGGGTCAGATGCCACCTATAGAAGGTTTTAAGCCAGTTCTCCGCTATCGGTGTTGCTC
>JARBWK010001366.1:0-19571 GCA_030556195.1 Anolis apletophallus | reverse complement strand
GGAAGTGGTATGATTGGTCCAGAACCTACTAAGGTGGAGCGATACACAAGTGGCCGATACCCAAAACCAAAAAACAGGTTCGGTCCTTTTGGGATTAGCCAGTTATTATCGAAGGTTTATCCCAAATTTTAGCGAATTGGCGACTCCATTGACAGGCTTAACCAAGAAGGCATGTCCAAATGTTGTAGTGTGGACACCACAATGTCAGGAGTCAATGGACAAGTTAAAACAGACCATAACATCACAGTCAGTGTTGAAAGCTCCAGATTTTGATCGTCCATTTATATTAACGTGCGCATCAGAAACAGGTTTGGGAGCGGTTTTATGTCAAGCTGACGAGGATGTGGAAAAGCATCCTGTAATGTTTTTAAGTAAAAAGCTATTGCCGAGAAAGTAGTCTTTCTACCATCGAGAAAGAATGTCTCGCCATAGTGTGGTCGATTCAAAAACTGAGACCATATCTGTGAGGCAGGAAGTTTTGTTTGCAGGCGGATCTGGCCATTAAATGGCTAGTAATGTTAAAGGTACTAACAGCAACCAAACTCTTAAAGATGGAGTTTTCTGCAAGACTACGATTTTAAGGTAGTGCATGTGAAAACAAATCGAATGTAGGCCAGCACACTCTTTATCTGAATTACTTAAAATTCAGATTACAGAATGGATATGTGTTTGTATATAGTTGTGTAAATATAAATGTATATGTGAAATGTATAAGATTATATAATGTCTTGCTAAGCATTATTTTAATTCACTCTGGACAGAGAGAATTAAAAATAATTCGAGAGGAGGGCAGGTAATGTAATGATGTTGATTATTTGTGTGTAAATGTTGTGTGACATGTGTTAAAATGTATGTTGTTTTGAATGTTCTATGGTTTGTTTCTGTGGGTGAAACAGAAGGGAGGCATGGCAGAAGCTTAGAAGAGCTGTCGCCATGGCAACCAGGAGCTAGAAGGCTAGTAGAATGTTCAGGTTTGAATTCTACAGTTGGAAAAAAAGCGGGAAGCCAACTGCCAAATGAGAGGGGAGGAGTTATGTTCTAGTTGAGAGTGTCCTAAGGACTGAAGAGAGCAGTCCAGTGTTAGTGTGTCTTAAGGTCTGCTAGTGAGCAGTCCAGTTAAAGATATAGAGACCCTAGTTAAAGTTGCAGGGGTTTATAGAGGTTTAGTGGAAACCCTATAATAGGTCCCCATTGTGTTATGTAACAGAAAAAGTTGTGCCTCTAAGGAAGTTTGAAACCAACCAGATTGTACCCATTTGTCAAAATAAATTGTTTTGCATCTTAAAGGAAAACACCTCTCCTGATTCTTTTATTGGTGGTGGCCCTCAAAGTCAGTGGTCAGCCGGATAAATGGTGGCAGCGTGGTCAAGTGGTCACTGAGGAAGTTTTAAAACTCCAGTCAGTTAAATGGTGAAGGGGGTGAGACAGTACCCTGCCAATAAGCGTGAAGCTGAAGAGGTAACCGAGGTTTCCTTAGTTGGAGGTCAGCCAGTGTGGACATAGAAAGATTGAAATCAGTCTGAGGCCGGTCAAGAAGTGGAGTGGTCACATATTGGCGGCAGCGTGGTATCTTTAAGAGAGGTCCACCCTGTCAGCGGTTGATTTGAGCGTAGCTTCACCATCAAGTCTATTGCCCAGAACAGCAAGCAGACTGAAGCACGGGCGCCGGAAGCTGAACCAGAGAAGCATCTGAAATACAGAGTCAACCGACAGAGACTTCAGTACCGGCGGTTTGGCCCCAGGGTTTTTTGGGGTCTGAGGGCCGGGAACTGGAGTCGGACTGGAACCTTAAACCAGTGTTTCCCAACCAGTGTGCCGTGAGCGATCATCAGGTGTGCCGTGGGAAATTGGAACCTCCAGGTTGGGGGGGGGGGGAGAGTCTAGTGTGTTGAAGTATAAAAACCCTAAGAAACCTACCTCGATAAAGGCACAAAATTACAAACACCCCCTCCCCACCCGTTGTCTACTTGGTCTCTCCTCTCCATGCATTGGGAAGGCCCGCCTCCCTTTCCCCAAGTAGAGACCTCCTCTTGCCTCCTGGGGGTTCTGTGTGGGAAGTTTGGCCCAGTTCTATCATTGGTGGGGATCAGAATGCTCTTTGATTGTAGGGGAACTATAAATCCCAGCAACGACAACTCCCAAATGGCAAGGTCTATTTCCCCAAACTCCATCTGTGTTCATATTTGAGCATATTGAGTATTCATGCCAAGTTTGGTCCTGATCAAACATCGTTTGAGTCCACAGTGCACTCTGGATATAGGTGAACTACAACTCCAAAACCCAAGGGAAATGCCCACCAAACTCTTGTAGTATTTTCTCTTGGTTATGGGAGTTCTGTGTGGGAAGTTTGTGCCTTTCTGCCATTCCTGCCAGGATATCTATGTTGTGTTCATCAAAATAGGCCCAGGTTTCACACTGAGTGTATAAATACATTTAAAAACATATTAACTATATGTATTACTGTGTTAGAGTGTCATTTTGTGTCATTTTGGTTGGTGGTGTGCCCCAGGATTTTGTAAAGGTAAAAAATGTGGCGCGGCTCAAAAAAGTTTGAAAAAGACTGGCTTCCAGGAACACCTGCAAGCAATCGGGCTGCAGCATTCTGCACCAGCTTAAGTTTCCATGTCACCGACAGAGGTAGGCCAATGTAGAAAGCGTTACAGTAGTCAAGCCTTGAGATGACCGTCGCTTGGCTCACCAAGGCCAGGTCGCAGCGGGACAGGTAGGGGGCCAGCCTCCGAGCCTGGTGAAGATGGAAAAATGCAGCTCTCCTAACCATGGAGATGTGAATCTCCATTGAAAGCTGAGTGTCCAAATGGACTCAAAGGCTCTTTACTGATGACGATGGGCATAAGGCCACGCCATCCAGGGTTGAAAGCTGGAGCACCCCACCATCTGGGCAACCCAGCCAGAGGATCTCCGTCTTTGCTAGATTCACCTTCAACCTACTGGCTCGCAGCCATCCAGTAACGGCTATCATAAGAAAGATGTCATAAGACAGATGTGTGCTATTTCCAACATGCAGATTAGATTCTGTGTATTTTTCAATATGCAGATATTTCTGTGTCCTATAAAATTGATCCAGGGATTAATAGCAGCCTTATGTCAAGAATTCACATAGATGTACCAATGAAAATTTGATACATTTTACAGGGAGTCCCTGAACTAAAACATCAGATTTACGGTATATATGACTCCATATTTCCCCAGTAAACCAAAATGTTCAAAATCCAATTGTTACAGGCACAGAAACTGAGGTGAAATCTTCTTAACAGGGGCACAATCAGCAAAACAAATGGAACAGGGATAGTAACCCCTCCCTATGGTAGCCAAAGCTAAGTAATTTATATTTTTGGTTGGAGTTCCATTAAAGCAGGGCTGTCCAACTGGCGGCCCGGGGGCCGTATACGGCCCCCAGCCCCTTCCCTCCGGCCCTCTAAGCTTTTTAATAAAAAATTAATATTGAAAAATAAAATAAATAATAATTTTTTAAAAAAAAATACCTACTTCCGGGTTTGGAGCAAGTACAGAGAATACAATAATCCACACGGGATTTCGCTGTCAACGTGAGATCATGCCGGCGTTGACAGCGAAATCCCGTGTGGATTGCGTATTCTCGCGATACTCTTCGGCTACTCTACTACTGGATCGCTGAGGCCCACAGACGCACTTAGGACCTCCTTCGACTCAGTCGGTCGTCGCCTCTCTCGTCGTCCGGGTACTCCTGGATCCTGCGCGTTTGGAAAAGGTAGGCCAAAGCAGGGGGCTCCTCAGGGGCTCCTCATTCCCTCCCCCATCTCCCCTCATGTATTAAATATAAAATTAAATATATTTAAAGATGAAATAAGGGGAGATGGGATACATTAAATAAGGGGGGAGGGGAGGATGGAATTAAATATATTTAATATTAAATAAAAATAAGGGGAGAGGGGAGAATGGAATTAAATATATTTAATATTAAATTAAAATAAGGGGGATGGGAGAATTGAATTAAATATATTTAATATTAAATTAAAATAAGGGAGAGGGGAGGATGGAATTAAATATATTTAATATTAAATAAAAATAAGGGGGAGGGGAGGATGGAATTAAATATATTTAATATTAAATTAAAATAAGGGGAGAGGGGAGGATGGAATTAAATATATTTAATATTAAATTAAAATAAGGGGAGAGGGAGGATGGAATTAAATATATTTAATATTAAATTAAAATAAGGGGAGAGGGGAGGATGGAATTAAATATATTTAATATTAAATAAAAATAAGGAGAGAGGGGAGGAGGGAATTAAATATATTTAATATTAAATAAAAATAAGGGGAGAGGGGAGGATGGAATTAAATATATTTAATATTAAATAAAAATAAGGGGAGAGGGGAGGATGGAATTAAATATATTTAATATTAAATTAAAATAAGGGGAGAGGGGAGGATGGAATTAAATATATTTAATATAAAATTAAAATAATTTAATATTTTATCCCTGCATTTTATCTCAGTAAAAGATTATATTTGACTGTATGCATGCAGGGGCGGGGGCGGGGTGGGGGCGGAGCCGGGGGCAGAGCCGGGGGCGGGGCAGACCCTACGGCCCCCCAGGTCATCAGTGACCGGAATTCAGACCCCTGGGCCGGTAGAAGTTGGACAACCCTGCACTAAAGAATGTACCTGTTCCAACTTACATACAAATTCAACTTAAGAACAAACCTACAGAACCTATCTTGTTTGTAACCTGGGGACTGTCTGTATAAATAAGTCTCTTATGCTGGAAGGTTTGTTGGCAAATCTTACCAAAAGCTGTGTCCGCATTTTGTCATGTATGCTTCTCCAGCCATATCAAAGCAGCTAGGGCTGGAAAAAAAAGAAAAAGCATTTCAATATTGCAACATGTTAGTTCAAAAGAGTCAGCCTTCAAAATTTAGTTAAGAAAGGGAGAGTGAAAAGGAATTGAATTAACAGTAACTAAGAAACATTAAATGCCATCATTAGAAACCAATAGAAAATATGGTTTTCATTGCTACTTCATAACTGGTTTTTTTTTAAAGGTTGATTTTGTCATTTGGGAGTTGTAGTTGCTGGGATTTATAGTTCACCTACACTCAAAGAGCATTCTGAACTCACCAACAATTGAATTGAACTAAACTTGGCACACAAAACTCCCATGACCAACAGCAATTACTGGAAGGGTTTGGTGGGCATTGACCTTGAGTTTGGGAGTTGTAGTTCACCTACATCCAGAGAGCACTATAGACTCAACAACGATGGTTCTGGACCACACTTGACACAAGTCCTCAATATTTATTTATTTATTTATTTATTTTCTTTGTCACGTTTCTATACCGCCCCTCTCAGCCCGAAGGCGACTCGGGACGGTTTACACAGGCAGTCTCTGCCCTCAATACAACACAGCAACAAGTCAACCACCCCCCCGAAAAAAACATATAATAACAATTTAACAATTAAAATTAACAATATACCCAAATATGAACACTGGTGGAGTGTGGGGAAAATAGATCTTGACATTTGGGAGTTGTAGTTGCTGGGGTTTATAGTTCACCTACAATTAAAGAGCCTCTTGCACCCCACCAATGATAGAATTGAGTCAAACTTCCTACACAGAACCCTCATGCCTTGAAGGGACTAGCTGGCGTGAGCCTCCATCCCACCTCACATACTCTCCCTCACCCACACATGCGCATCATGCTGCTCTCCCCTCCCCTGTCTCAGAAACAGGCCTCCCCTTGGCTGGGAGGCCTGCCAATCACAGCAGAGGAGAGATTTAGGAGGAGAATTCACAGTCTGTATCCAAAAAGAAAGAGAAGGACAAGCAGAGAGATCTTCAACCTTCTCTGCCAAAGGACTTCCTAAGACCATTCGAAATATATGATTTCGGCGACCCCTCTGAAACCCTCTCGCGACCCCCCTGGGGGTCCCGACCCCCAGGTTGAGAAACACTGAAATACACACTTCACAGCTCTCTGGGCAGCAGTCGAAAGAAACCTTGCCAAACACATTAGGCCAGTGTTTCTCAACCTGGGGGTCGGGACCCCTGGGGGGGGGGTCATGAGGGGGTGTCAGACTGGTCGCCAAAGATCACCAGAAAACACAGTATTTTCTGTTGGTTGTGGGGGTTCTGAGTAAGAAATTTGGCCCAATTATATCATTGGTGGGGTTCATAATGCTCTTTGATTGCAGATGAACTATAAATCCCAGCAACAACAACTCCCAAATATCAAGTCTCTTTTCCCAAACTCCACCAATGTTCCTATTTGGGCATATTGAATATTCTTGCTAAGTTTGTTCTAAATCCATCATTGTTTGAGTCCACAGTGCTTTCTGGATGTAGGTGAACTACAACTCCAAAACTCAAGGTCAATGTCTACCAAACCTTTCCAGTATTTTCTGTTGGTCATGGGAGTTCTGTGTGCCGAGTTTGGGTCAATTCCATCATTGGTGGCGTTCATAATGCTCTTTGATTGTAGGTGAACTATAAATCCCAGCAACTACAACTCCCAAAGGAAAAAGTCAACCCCACACACACACACACACACCAACCCCACCCAGTATTTAAATCTGGGCATATCGGTTATTTGTGGAAAATTTGGTCCAGTGAGTGAAAATACATCTGGCATATCAGATATTTACGATACGATTCATAACAGTGGCAAAATTACAGTTATGAAGTAGCAACAAAATAATTTTATGGTTGGGGGGTCACCACAACAGGAGGAACTGTATTAAGGGGTCACCACATAAGGAAGGTTGAGAACCACTGCATTAGGCCAGTGTTTTTCAACCTTTTTTGAGCCGCGGCACATTTTTTACATTTACAAAACTCTGGGGCACACCACCAACCAAAATGACACAAATGACACTCTAACACAGTAATACATATAGTTAACATGTTTTTAAATGTATTTATACACTCAGTGTGAAACCTGGGCCTGTTTCGATGATCACAACATAGATATGACTTCCTCTCACATATTTATACATGGCTATCATGTCTTCTCTCAGCCTTCTCTTCTTCAGGCTAAACATGCCCAGCTCTTCAAGCCTCTCCTCATAGGGCTTGTTCTCCAGACCCTTGTGAAATTTCGCCCTGAGTGAAACTTGCTTCCAGATAACTATGGATGTCATGAAGCTGTTATAAACAGTTCCTTTGGGGGGAGGGGGGCAACTCTCGAAAAATCCAGTAAAATAGTAAAAAAAAACAATTTCCAAGCGGAGAGGTTCAATTTGTTTCTTGGAAACCTGTGAGGAGGCTGCTAGGAGGGGGGAGAGTGCCAATTTCCCACGGCACACCTGATGATCGCTCACGGCACACTAGTGTGCCGCGGCACACTGGTTGGGAAACACTGCATTAGGCAGTTGTAACAGTGAAACCGAAAATATACTTCCCATCTGTCTGCCTTCCTCTTGTATCAATGTGACTCCACGGAAAGGTTCCAACTTCTTTACAACAGCCTTCCTTAACCCCCCAACACTGCATGTTTCCCTCCAAGCCCTGCTTTAATTACCCCCAATTCCTGCCCATTACCTTAAAATCATGGGAACTGCAAGCCTCTACCAAAGGATGCTGGTGCCTCACCAAGTTACCTCCCAAGATTACAGAACACTGAGCCATGGCAGTTGAAGTGGTGTCAAAGTGCATTAGGTCTACAGTAGACTGTAGAATTCTGGTGTCTTTTCCGTTTTCTTCGGCCTATTTTCATAATTATGGCAAGTTCTAGTGTTATTTATTTATTATCTTGCTTTTCTCCTCAAGAAATGTGACGAATGTTTTAATTGGAATTTAATCCCCAAGGCCTCTTGGATCTCCTTATGAATGGATTTCCAGAAAGTTTTTACATTTTCGCAGTCCCACCACATGTGAATAAAATACCCTACTTCCTTTTTACATTTAGAGCACCTGTTACTGTACTTTTTGTTGAATTTGGCTATCTTATCCGGGGTGAGGTACCACCTGTGGAAAATCTTTAGGCTATTTTCTTTTAAGTCAAATGAGTATGTGTATTTAATATGTTTATTTAAGAATCTTTCCCATTTCTCAAATGGGATTTGGTGCCCAACGTCTTGGGCCCATTTGACCATGCACTCTTTTACCACTTCCTCTTCCGTCTGCCATTCTAACAAATTATCATACAGGTATTGTAGCGGAAATCTGGAGTCCCAAAACTCCTTCAGGTAGTTACTTTCTTTTTTTTTTTAATTGATTTTTATTCGCAAGACAAACAGACATCGAATACAAGACATAAACGTGTACATATACTCGACTCTCCCTTCCCCACCCCCACATGCATTCTAGGCGAGTTGCCTCGCCTCAAACATACCAATGACGGAACCTATATTACATACTACATATATATACTATAGGTAAAACACCGTCACCCCACCCCCCTTGACAACACAAAGTTTTCTAACTTCCTTATCACTTTGGATGGTACTAATAATTCTTATGCTTATTTATTTATTTGGTTTTTTTTATTGGTCTTTTGGAATTTCTTTGAGTTTACAAGTATTTGTATTTAATACTTCTAATGTAGTCAATAACTTTATCCCAGTTTGTTTTTGAGGGTCGATTTTCGGCAATAACTTGCGTCAGTTGGTCCATATTCATAATGTCTAATACTTTTACAAGCCAATTATGTATTGTTGCTGTTTCTTTAGCCTTCCACATTCTTGCTATGCAGATTCTTGCAGCTGTTGTGAGGTAAAAGAAAATTTTGTCTTCATTTTTTTCTATTTGGAAGTCAAGGATTCCTAATAAGAAATATTCTAATTTAAACTCAAAGTTTATGTTAAGAATTTTTTTATCACTTTATGCACTTCCCACCAAAATTTCTTCACCACCTTGCACTCCCACCACATATGGAGAAATGTCCCTGGCAAGGTCGATTGTATGGCCTACAGGCAGTTACTTTCTGACTCACAAGCGGCGGCTTTCGTGCGGGCACAGGAACGAAGGACGCAACAATTGATACTGGTCCAAATGAAGCCAAATTTATTGATTACATCAGCTGACGGAGTCTGCTTAGCATAAGGCTGCTAATATGGCAGAGCCCAGATCATTTCCAGCACACAGGTTTTATACAATCAATGGCTGCAGAGCCCTGGTCCCTCCCATCTTCATGCATTGCATTGGCTAGTATTCATGACCTCACACTACACTACCCAATTAAACAAAGCATCCTAGCATCTCATTCCTATTTGCTAAAAGGCATGGCGTATGTATTAATTCTGATTCTCAGGCTATGCTATCTGCTCTGGTGCAGCGTGTTTCCAAGTTGTTACAAATCTATGCAACTTCTCCCTAGCATTCACGGAGAAGTCTCTAATTGCCATGCGCACTATCTATCCATTCAAGAACATTGTAAACAAAAGCACGTTGCTAGCATTCGGCCTATCAGGGCCGCTCTTATCTAAAAGGCACTTGATGTTCCCTGGCAAATCACTGCTTGTGCCTTTCTACCAATCATATTAGCTTATTCCCGTCGTTATTACTTGGCAAGCTACCCCAGTATTCTGAAGCCTATACTGAGCAGCACTCTCTCCTAGCATTATTTCTGCTAAAAGCATCAATTCCGCTTTAGTATGATATTCTTCCCTTAGTTTTTTTGACCAATCCCTGCCAAAATTTATTTGTCATGTCAAAACCCAAAATTTTGTCCCTACTATTTTCTGTTAGATTAAACCCCACTTTCTTGTCTTGGTTATAAAGATCTTTGCAAATCAAGGATCTTTATAACCAAGACAAGAAAGTGGGATTTAATCTAACAGAAAATAGTTGGGACATGATTCTAACGTCAGATAGAAAGATAATAACAAAAATCTATAAAATACTTTTAGAAAGGGCCACGGAAACAGAAGAAATAAAGGACTGCGTGATCTAATGGGCTGAAAATTTCAGAAGACCTGTACATTTAAAGGAGTGGGAACAGTTGTGGAACAAAAAATTAAAATACACGTATGCCTCGGACCTAAGGGAGAACTGGTTGAAAATGTTTCACAGGTGGTATATGACGCCAGTGAAACTGGCAAAAATGAATAAAGAGTTATCAAGTAAGTGTTGGAAATGCAAAGACCAGGAGGGAAGCTTCTTCCACATGCGGTGGCATTGTAAAGCGGCCATGAAGTACTGGACAGAAATACATAAAGAAATTCAGAAAATTTTAGAAATAAAATTTAAGAAAAAGCCGGAGTACTATCTGTTGGGAATTACAGACTCAGATCTAATACTAGATGAGAATACAGATAAATTGTTTATATACATGACAACAGCAGCTAGAATGGTCTTTGCCAGGGGATGGAAATTGGAGGACACGCCGGAAATAGAAGATTGGAAAATTAAAATTAGGGAAATTAAAGACATGGACAAACTAACTTTCTTTTTGAAGAGGTACACGGGCAACCCAATTAAAGAAACACATTGGGAACTTTTCCAAAAGTATGAAGCACAAAATAAGAAGAAAATAAAATAACTAAGAGACAGTAATTTTTTATCTGTTAAGAAGTCAAGATCAAAGTGAGCTTGGAATGGAAGTCACACATTTTTATTTTTATTTTTATTTTTTCTACCTTTTTTCCTATTTTTCTATTATCTTTTTTTCAATATATTTTTATCTCCTTGTCTGTTTTTTTAAAATAATATCCTTTGTTGTTTTCTAACTTTCCTATCTTCTTGATTGTTCCCCCTCTTTCCTTGTATTATTAAATGTTAAAACAATAAAAATTTATATGGAAAACCCCCCCCCAAAATTTTGTCTTTTCTATATTGTTCATTTATTTGCATGTATTGTTGCCAATCTATTGATTTATCAATTTCTTTCAGTTCATCCCTATCTTTCAAAATTAGATGGTTTCCCGAGATTTTCAACAGAGCGTCATACCTCACCCATTCGGATTTTCCATATTCCCTTCTAAAATATGCCTCCTGAGGGGATATCCAACCTGGTGTTTTGTCGCATATCCTCTCTTTATATTTCAACCAAACTTTAAGCAGGGATCTCCTGATCAGATGATCATTGAATTTGCTTTCATTCTTTACTTTATTGTACCAAAGGTACCCATGCCACCCTGCTCTTAGTTCGTGACCTTCTAGGGAGAGAAGTCTTTTGTTGTCTAATAATGCCCATTCCATAGTCCATTCTAAGGCACTAGCCTCATGGTAACGCTTGAGGTCGGGTACCCCAAAGCCAGAATACTTGGTGTTGGCCTTACTTGACCTTAAGATGGAGGATAAAATGGAGAAGTTATATGTCTACTAGGCATGGTTTAGAACCCAAAAATAGGAAATTGAAAAGCTAATGGGCGGGGGGGGGGTTTTTTTGATTAGTAATAGAAAGACTTACAAAAAAAATTTCAAAAATTTCTAAAATGTAACGTAATTACTAACGAAATTTGTTAGTAGTTCGTATGCCAGCGCATGCACATTCCAGATGGTTTGGCCTACAACTCCCAGAAATCCTAACAGCTGGTAAATTGGCTGGGATTTCTGGGAGTTGTAGGCCAAAACTTGAATAAATCACACTGAATTCTAGATGGGACTCTCCAAATAGGAAGGAGGGAGGGAAGGAGGGAGGGAGGGGGTATTCTATTCTTGGAAGCAGCAAAAAAGGAGGAGGAGCCCCCCCTGGCTCCTCGCTGCCTCTCTCTCACCCCGATCCTGAGGGAGCGAGGGCCCAAGTTTGCCCAGGCTGAGAGGAAAAGGAAGAGGCCTGAGGCTGTGAGGAATGGTGGGAGTTGAAGTCCAAAACACCTGGAGGGCTGAAGTTGGCCCGTCATGAAGCCTCTTCAAGGCTTTAGATCCTGGCAGGCAGAAGGGGCAGGAGGTCCACACCTCCTGCCCTGCCAGGATCTAAAGCGCATCAAGGCTTGGCACGCTTTAGATCCTGTGAGAAACCAACCTAATGTATAATAGAATGAATGTTAACTTATAGAGTAAGTGCCTAAATATTATAAGTAATCCAACTGGTCATATACCTACATTCCATGCACATGCAATAATACAGCAGTAATAACAATGGGTATAAGAAGAGGTAAAATTCAAACCGAAGTATTCTGACTGTGGTCCCTCCTCAAGCGGTGCAAACGGGCTCTTCTCTATGAGCCCGGGATTCTGCAGCAAGCAAACGCTGTGCCCGGGCTTTTGGCTTTTCCCGGGAGAGGCTGCCTCCTGTTTGCAGTTTGCACCGCTTGAGGAGGGAGCACAGTCAGGTTACTTCGGTTTGAATTTTACCTCTTCTTATACCCATTGTTATTACTGCTGTATTATTGCATGTGCATGGAATGTAGGTATACTACCCCAATACTCTTTGATGCTTTAGATCCTGGCAGGCAGGAGGGGCAGGGAAGCCTGGAAAAATGTAAACAGAGAAGTAAATCCACAAAGGAGGGCACTTCATCCAAAGTGCCCTCCTTTGCGGATTTACTCATGAGTAAACCTCTCTGTTTACTTCCTTTGCAGATTTACTTCTGAGTAAACCTCTCTGTTTACATTTTTCCAGGCTTCCAGCCGAAAGAAGGAGCGAGTTTAGGGCTTGCCTTGCCATAATACTTATTGGCAAGGGAGGCGGGAGGGTGGTGAGAGAGAAGGAGGTGCCCCCTTACGACCCTAATAACGACACTTAAGAAAATCCTGGCCCCTAAGTTCTATAAAGAAAGTCCACTTCCTGGTTGGCGTTCCAGATGCGGAAATACTCAAAAGTAACATTTCTTACGAATTTCTTACGAATCTTTTTAATTTTCATAACTTTTTTCTCATGCCTAATGTCTACTGTATCTCTGTGGCCAGGTTAGTTCTAGCTAAGAGGTGGAAGGAAGACAACATCCCTAGTATGCAAGATTGGAGACTCAAGATGATGGACATCATCAACATGGATCGGCTAACGCAGATGCTGAAGCAAGACACCAAGCCGAAGAACACAGATTGGACTATGATTATAAATTATTTTAAGAAAAATAGAATTGAATGGAAAAAACCATAAAAACTGACTATAAGAATCAAGTCTAAGACTATATAGAGTTCGGTGATGTATAACAACTATTGATTTGTGGAAGGTGGGGCGTTTGAATGGCAGGAAGTACTCAAATGACAACTTTTAAAGTGTCAAGATATTTGTGTTGGGACGTTGGGGGGGGGGCGTGTAGATGTGTATTGTCTATTATGTGTTTTTTAAATTGTGAAACTAATAAAGATCTTTAAATTTTTAAAAAAAGAAGAAATGTGACGAATGTTGCTGTCCTTGAGCGCGCAGGGATCACCAGCATTGAGGCCATGTTATTGAGAACACAGCTGCGCTGGGCAGAACGTGTCTCTATTATTATTATTTCAGGATTTTACCCCGCTCTTCTCAACCCCCGAGGGGGGACTCAGAGCGGCTTACAATAAGGCACAATTCGATGCCCACACAGTAACAATATAAAACCCCAGAACCCTTTAACAATTAAAATACATTAAAATAATTACATTAGCATCATACACATTCATTCCAGATTTAAACAATGCTCTGTCCATAAAAGCATTGGCCCTATTCATCCACTTTCCATTAAAATCCCATCTAAAATGCTGACTTGTGCTGGTGTGCAAACGCCTGGTCCCAAAGCCAGGCTTTTACTTTTTTCCTGAATGTCAGGAGGGATGGAATTGATCGTATGTCGCTTGGAAGCGCGTTCCACAGACGGGGAGCCACCACCGAGAAGGCCCTCTCCCTCGTCCCCACCAGCTGAATTTGAGAAGCTGGCCGTAGTGAGAGCAGGGCCTCCCCGGATGATCTTAAAGTATGAGGTGAGATGTAATGGCAGATGCGTTCGGACAAGTAAGCTGGGCCAGAACCGTATAGAGCTTTAAAGGTCAAAACCAGCACTTTGAATTGAGCTCGGAAGTGGATAGGCAGCCAGTGGAGCTGACACAGCAGGGGGGTGGTAAGCTCCCTGTATGTAACTCCCGTTAGTAGTCTGGCTGCCGCCTGTTGGACTAGTTGTAATTTCCGAACTGTCTTCAAAGGCAGCCCCACGTAGAGTGCGTTGCAGTAATCTATTTGGGATGTGACCAGAGCGTGGACCACCGCAGCCAGATCAGACTTCCCAAGGTACGTGCGCAGCTGAGAACCTGCATCTTCAGGGGAGTGTAACCCCATCCAACACAGGCTGTAACCCTATGTCCTGTTCGGCCTTACGACTGACCAGGAGGACCTCTGTCTTGTCTGGATTAAGTTTCAATTTGCTAGCCCTCATCCAGACCGTCACCGGTTCAAAGTCTGGACAGCCTCCTTAGCGACAGATGGAAAGGAGTGACAGATCTGGACGTCATCTGCGTACAGATAACAACTTTCCCCGAAACTCCGAAGGATCTCTCCCAGCGGTTTCATGTAGATGTTAAATAACATCGGGGACAGTACTGAACCCTGAGGGACTCCACAAGACAAAGGATGCGGAGCCGAACAGGTGTCACCCCATGACACCTTCTGGGTACGACCTTCCAGGAAGGATTGGAGCCACTGCAAAGCAGTACCCCCAAGCCCCATCTCTGCAAGGCGACCCAGAAGGATACCTCCTCTAGGATGGAGGACCACCGCCTCCCAAAGATACTACTCTATGGTGAACTTGCCACGGGACAGCGCAAGAGAGACGCCCCCAAAAATAGATATAAGGACTCCCTGAAACAACATCTCAGGCCATAGTACGGAATCATATCAAACTGAGATATATCAAAGGCTGCTATAAATATACAGTGTGGATAGCCTCTGAGAAGGTTAGGAGTGGCATGTAAATTCCCAAGAATATGGGCGGAATCAAGTGGATCGTTTCAGCAAGCCTTCCAAGGAAGCGGACCTTGGCTTTTCTACTTGTATGTCACACATTATTCTCCCAATGCTTGTCTATGCCTGAAAGATCCATAAAGACTGGGGGAGATAATAAAACTGCCAATTCCCAGAGGACAAGTCTGCCAAAGTCTGAATGTGCTTTTCCTGGTTCCCAGACACAGGCAAGTCCTGGCCAAAGTGGGAGGAGAGCCATCCACAAGGACATCTTCCTTTATTTCTTCCTTTGTTCCTCCTTTGAAGGAGGGAGGAAGAGGAAGTGGAGGAGGAAAAGCAGGCCGAGACAGGTAGGACTTCCTCCTGCCCTTCCCTCCTTTCTTCCTTTATTTATTTATTTATTTATTTATTTATTTATTTATTTATTTATTTATTTATTCGATTTAGTAGACCGCTCTCTCTGGAGCCCAGAGCGGTTTACAGCATAAAACCAGATAAAAACACATAAAAACAGCATATAAAACCAATTAAACCCCGCTCCCCACAATAAAACCCCAGCAGACGACAATAATGCAGGCGGCAAGACGCAGCAGGATGGCAGGTTATAGCAGACATCAGTCGGAGCCAAATGTCTGCCTAAACAGTCAAGTCTTTATGGACTTGCAAAATGCCATCAAGCGTCTCCTCAGGCAGCGAGTTCCAGAGGCTCGGCGCGGCCACTGTGAACGCCCTCTGCCGTGTACTCGGTAGCCTGTAGGTCTTGATACTAGGCACCTCCAGTAAGTTAAGCCCCTCTGGATGCAGTGATCTTCTGGGCACGTATGGGGTAAGCCGCTCCTTCAGGTACACTGGCCCCAAACCATATAAGGCCTTAAAAGTTAAGACTAACACCTTGAAGGAGACCCGTAATTCAATAGGAAGCCAGTGCAGTTCTCACAGGAGTGGGGTCACATACGCAGATCTTGGGGCTCCTGAGAGCAGATTTGCTGCTGCGGTCTGCACCAACTTGAGTTTCCGGATCGCCGACAAGGGTAGGCCAATGTACAGCGCATTACAGTAATCAAGCCTCGAGATGACCGTGGCTTGGATCACTGTGTCCAGGTCGCAGCGGGAGAGGTAAGGAGCCAGCCGTTTTGCCTATCGCAGGTGGTAAAACGCTGTCTTGCAGGCGCAGACGATCTGCGCCTCCATAGACAGCTGGGTGTCCAGCCGGACCCCTAAGCTCTTAACTAGAGGCTGTGGGCCAAGTGCCATGCCATCAAACGTCGGCAACTGGATCTCTACCCCCTCCGGGCGGCCCAGCCACAAGATCTCCGTCTTCGCCGGGTTCACCTTCAACTTACTGGTTCGCAGCCATCCAGTTACGGCTTCTAGGCAAAGATGGAAATTATTGGGGACAGATTCCACCCCGGGGTCCATCCTCAGAATGAGCTGGGTGTCATCAGTGTACTGATGGCACTCCAGCCCAAAACTCCGCACCAATTGGGCGAGCGGTCCTCCCTCCCTCCATTCCTTATTTCTTCTACTTCTTCCCTCCTTCTCTTCCCTTCCCTTCCTTTCCTCCCTCCCCCTTTCCTTCCTTCTTTATTTTACTCCTTCTTCAGACCCTTCATTCTTTCTTTCTTTCCTTCTTCCCTTCCTTTCCTCCTTCTTTCCCTTTGGAGAGAGAGGACGCATTTAAAAAGTTTATTTACTGCTTCTTTCCTTTCTTTCTTCTTTCCTTTCTCCCTTACCCCCTCCTTCCTTCCTTCTTTCCTTCCTTTCCTTTCCTTTCTTCCTTATTCTTTCCTTCTTTCCAGGCCCAGATCAGGCTCTTTTTGCCGCCCAAGGCCAAAGGGTCTGCCTCCGCCCCTCCCCGCCCTGGCTCCGCCCCTCTCCAGCTCTGCCCCTCCCAGCCCCTCCCTGCCCCGGCTCCGCCCTTCCCCGTGCATGGCTCCGCCCCGCCCCGCCTCCTCGCCGAGGAGGAGTAGGAAGGAAAGCCCCACCCCCGGAGCCGATGCGGGGCCTCCCCACGGCTGCTCCTCCCTCCCTCCTAAAGCCACCATGTCGGCCTGAGAAGCGGCCGAAATCACCCTTTTCTGTAGCAACCCAGTTCTCTTTTGTGCCTGGGGGACAGGGGGCAGCACCGGGGGTCCCACTTGCATTGGAGCCAGCCACAGCTGATGAGGAAATGGAGGAAGGGGTTAATGAGCTAGCTGGGCCTTCCTCTCCCACCGAGAGCTTGGCTTGGGATGATGGATGGCCGGACGGCTACGATAACTGGGAAGGTCAGACTGATTCAGAAAGTGTTGATAGTGACGATTGTTATGAGAAGCCAGGTGGTTTCGGGTCGCAGGAGAGAATCAGGGAAACATTGGAGGATGAACCCATGGAAGCTGAAAGGGAGTCTGGCTCTCATGAAGATAGCGAACCAGGTGCTGGGAGGCAAGGACGGGGCTTCGATAGGAGAGAGAGCATTGAGTCCAGCAGGACGGGTTAGCACCGCAGCCTAGAGCGCCAGAGAAGTGCGAGATCCCGTAGCACAGATTGGCGCCGAAGCCTAGAACGTCGGGGACCTCGCCAAGGGGATTAAGTATAGGATCCGTGGGAACGGATCCTCAGTAGCTCGGCCACTTCTATTCTAAGAGGAGTGAAGCGAGCAAAGGACCACGGAGCCAAGTTGCCGGCTCATGCCTTGCCAAGAAGTTTCTTGGGCCCTGATTGAACCTTGTCTTGTTCCTTGATCCGCATTGCTTGCAGAGCCTTTTGCCAAGCCTTTTGCCAAGACATTGTTTTGGATTACTACGGACTCTTTCTTTGGATTGAACTTTTCAATATTTTTATGGACAATTACCTTTTCACCTGTTCTTTATTATTCAATAAATAGTTAGCTGATTACCGTCTCTGTGTGTGTGATTAAGGGGCCGGCCGAGTCCTTGCATCGTGACATTTTCAGGCTGGCTTTAGGAGGGAGGGAGGATCGGCTCCGTGCCGGTGAGGTGGAGGCAAAGATGGGGGCGGAGCAGGGCGGAGCTGGGGGCAGAGCGGGCCGGAGCCAGGGGTGAGGAGGGGCGGAGCCAGGGGCAAGGAGGGGCGGAGCCGATCCTCCCTCCCTCCTAAAGCAGAGCCGAGGGGAGCAGAGGAAAGGGAGGGGGCGGCCGCGCATGCGCTCTTTTTAAAAAATTATTTCTTGGAATTTTTTTCCGATTTTTTTTTAAAAAAAATTGGGGGTCCGGATCTGCTGCCCCCCAAAAGTGCCGCCCGAGGCCATGGCCTAGGGTGGCCTTATGGGGAATCCGGGCCTGCTTCCTTCCCTCTTTTCTTTCTTCCTACCCTCCTTCCCTCTTTCCTTTCTCTCTTCCCTCCTTCCCTCCTTCCTTCCTTCCTTCCTTCCCTCCCTCCCTCCTTATTATTATTATTATTGTTTTATGATGGCCAGGGGCAGGGCCGTAGCCAGGATTTTGGTTCGGGGGGGGCTGAGTTTGGGTTCGGGGCTGAGACTGGGTGGAAGAGGGTCTACTCTAGCAAACCTTTTGTATTGTTATCCCAATAACCCCATTAATGTGGGATATAATGAGCATGGTGATCAGATCATGATATGAATAAACATAACAGTTTAAATAATGTACCAGTAAGGCCTTTTCACGGACCACCCTGAGAATTTCGGGGGGGGGGGCTGAAGCCCCCTTAGACCCCCTGGCTACATGCCTGGCCAGGGGAGAGGTTTGGGGCCGAGGAGGCCATTTCCTATGGTCAAGGGAAGGCACGGAGGAATCTCAGGTGAGCTGCTGGTCCCCAGGGGAAAGCCCTCTGCCTCACCTTCGCAGGTGCAGCCTCCACATCCTAAACCAAGAAAAGAGCAGCAGTCTCCAACACACAGGTCACCAGTCTCCCAAGCACAGGGTCAGACGACTGCCACCTTTCCCATACAAGACAGGAAAGGCACCGTTAAGAGCCGTTGGACGCATCACAAAGCCTTGCCATGGAACTCTCCGCCCACCTGGGAGAATTCCATGGAGTGTTGTGAGTCCACTCTTATTTATTTATTTATTTATTTACTATTTTTATATGCCGCCCTTCTCAACCCCGAAGGAGACTCAGAGCGACTTACAGCAAACAACAATACTGCCAGAGTGGCTTACAATGTGCATATAACAATATTAGCGGAGGCGACTTACAACAAACTGAAAAAACAACAATTAACATTACTGTCATAGCACAACATCAGCACTACATCATATTGCACTACAACATATCGCAATATTGTTGCTAATATTGCACGTAATACAAATATACAAATTATAATATCATGATATAATTATGATATCACATTATCACTGGCAGTATTATACTGTGTTACAATACAACACCGCCAATACCAAATGCATATTCCACACACCATACCATACTCTTGGACCAGGGATGGGCAACCTATGGCCCGCGGGCCGGATGCAGCCCGGCAGCCGATTCTGTGTGGCCCGTGGAGAAGGGCATCGGGGGCGGGGCCAAGAGGAAGGGGTGCCGCTGCCGCCATCCCATTGCGGGCTCTGGGGGGGCCTGTGTTGGCAGACAGGCCGGAGGAGCAGCGGCTTCGGAGTGCCTGCCATCCCTGGAGGCCATCCGGGCCTGCACCGGGAGCATTCGGCGACCTACAGTGGCTGATCACCCCGGCGACCCGGAAGACATGAACCTCTTCCAGGTCGCCAGGGCGATCCGCGGCCTCCGACCGCCAACGGCTCCCCCTGCTGGCCCGGATTGCCTCCAGGGATGGCAGGCACTCCGAAGCCACTGCTCCTCCGGCACTCCATACCAGGGCGATCAGCTAGGGAACTGC
>JARBWK010001365.1:0-19575 GCA_030556195.1 Anolis apletophallus | reverse complement strand
GGCTGCCGAGGGAGCAGCAACCGCCAGGCCTGCCCCTTCCGCCCCGCAGGCCTCGCTCACTCACCTCTCCAGCTCCGCGTCTTCCGCCATGGCGGCGGCCGAGGGCTGAAGGGCTCCCGCTCACTCTGACTCCCGCTCGCTCGCTCGCTCTCTCAGGCCGCCGCCATCATGGCTCCCTTTCTCGCTGCGTCTACGACACTACGACGCGGCAGCCAATGGGAGGCGGAGCTCGCGACCAGGCCAAACCGCCGCTCGCGAGGACACCAGAAAAGGGGCGTGGCCTCCTGGCCGAAGAAGCCCCGCCCACAGGGTGGCCTGCGCCTGCAGTACCTCTCAGGGCCACCAGGGCTCTTCCTCAGCTCCACTGGGAGAGTGACAACAACAACGATAACAACTCATTATTATTACTGTTATTATCATTATTACTTATGTGTTGCCTGCCTCACCTCTTGAAATATAGTTAAAATATAGTTAACATTCTTATATACCAGGTGAGAGAGTGACAACAACAACAATTCATTATTATTACTGTTATTATCATTATTACTTATGTGTTGCCTGCCTCACCTTTTGAAATATAGTTAAAACATAGTTAAAATTCCTATATACCAGGTGGGAGAGTGACAGCAACAACAACAATTCATTATTATTACTGTTATTGTCGTTATTATTTATGTGTTGCCTGCCTCACCTTTTGAAATATCGTTAAAATATACTTAAAATATAGTTAAAATTCCTATATACCAGGTGGGAGAGTGACAACAACAACAATTCATTATTATTACTGTTATTATCATTGTTACTTATGTGTTGCCTGCCTCACCTCTTGATCTATAGTTATAGTTAAAATTCCTATATACCAGGTGGGACAGTGGCAACAACAACAATTCATTATTATTACTGTTATTATCATTATTACTTATGTGTTGCCTGCCTCAACTCTTGATCTATAGTTATAGTTAAAATTCCTATATACCAGGTGGGACAGTGGCAACAACAACAATTCATTATTATTACTGTTATTATCATTATTACTTATGTGTTGCCTGCCTCACCTTTTGAAATATAGCTAAATATAGTTAAAATTCCTATATACCAGGTGGGAGAGTGACAACAACAACGATTCATTATTATTACTGTTATTATCATTGTTACTTATGTGTTGCCTGCCTCACCTCTTGAAATATAGTTAAAATATAGTTACAATTCCTATATACCAGGCCTGGCAAACTTGGGCCCTCCAGGTGGCTTGGACTTCCAACTCCCACCATTCCCTATTTGTGATTTCAACATTTTGATTTTTAATTTAATAATAATATCAATAATAAAACATATGTAATATTCTGCCCGCTCTCCTTGAGGGGACTCAGGGCAGATTCACAAAAAATGCCAGTGTATTGTCGACGGCTTTCATGACCAGAATCACTGGGTTGTTGTAGGTTTTTCGGGCTATATGGCCATGTTCCAGAAGCATTCTCTCCTGATGTTTCGCCTGCATCTATGGCAGGCATCCTCAGGTTGTGACGTCCGTTGGAAATTAGGAAAATTGAGTTTACATATATATCAGTGGAATGTCCAGGGTGGGAGAAAGAACTCTTGGTGCTGGGGGGTGGGGGGGCTCCCAATTGATGACACTGAAGGCAAGACAGTACAGCCTTCCTGGCCCCTCTCTTCACTCTGATCTCAGAGCAACAGTTGTTGCTGGGGGGGGGGGCGCTCCCAACTTGTCCACAGCTGCATGATATCCAGTAGACTCCTACAGAGATGAGAGGATCCCTCTTGTCCTTTGCTGAATGTAGCATTTGTTGGATTTTCTTAGTGGGTCTGTAGATAGTTTGTTGGTTGGGTTTCCTCATCAGCTTCCCTATGCCAGTGTTTCCCAACCTTTTTTGAGCCGTGGCACACTTTTTACATTTGCAAAATCCTGGGGCACACCACCAACCAAAATGACACAAAATGACACTCTAACACAGTAATACATCTAGTTAATATGTTTTTAGATGTATTTATACACTCAGTGTGAAACCTGGGGCTGTTTCGATGAACACAACATAGATATCCTGGCAGGAATGGCAGAAAGACACAAACTTCCCACACAGAACTCCCATAACCAAGAGAAAATGCTATAAGAGTTTGATGGGCATTGACCTTGAGTTTTGGAGTTGTAGTTCACCTATATCCAGAGAGCACTGAGGACTGAAACAATGTTGGATCAGGACCAAACTTGGCATGAATACTCAATATGCCCAAATATGAACACAGATGGAGTTCAGGGGAAATAGACCTTGACATTTGGGAGTTGTAGTTGCTGGAATTAATAGTTCCCCTACAATCAAAGAGCATTCTGAACCCCGCCAATGATAGAACTGGGCTAAACTTCCCACACAGAATCCCCAGGAGGCAAGAGGAGGTCTCTACTTGGGGAAAGGGAGGTGGGCCTTCCTAATGCAAGGAGAGGGAGAGACCAAGTAGACAACGGCTGGGGGGGGGGGGTGGTTGGAATTTTGTGCCTTTATTGAGGTAGGTTTCTTAGGATTTTTACACTTCAACACACTAGACTCCCCCGGGAGTTTCCAATTTCCCACGGCACACCTGATGATCGCTCACGGCACACTAGTGTGCCCCGGCACACTGGTTGGGAAACACTGCCCTATGCAGTCAGGGGTTCCCTTGATGTATGGTAAGAACGCTTTTCCTCTGGGTGTATATTTGTCTTTACTCTCCCGGCTTGTTCTCGGTCTTGCAGCTCTTCTGATGTCTAAGGTGGAGTATCCATTGGCCTGTAAAGCCCAGCTTAGGTGGTTCAGTTCGTCTTGGAGGAGGTGGAATTCGCAGATTCTTTTTGCACAGTCTGCCAGGGCTTTAATGGTGCTTCTTTTTTGACTTGAGTGATGGTTGCAGTTTTTATGCAGATATCTATCTGCGTGTGTAGGTTTTCTATAAACGGTGTGCACCAATTGTTGATCTGGTTTGAGGATGGCTAGAACATCGAGAAAAGGCAGTTTTCTTTCATTTTCTTTTTTCATGGTGAATTGGATGTTTGGGTGAATGCTGTTAAGGTGGCCCAGGCACCTGTTTAGTTCGTCTTCTCCATGGCTCCAAATGGTGAAGGTGTCATCCACATATCTGAACGACATAGATAGTGAGCATTTTTGTTGCTGTTTCCAGGACTTGCTTTTCAAAGTGTTCCATGTAGAAAACAATCCAACATAGCCAACTTTAGACATAAATTATATAAACAACAGTAACATTCATATACAATAATTAATTAAAATATTATGCAGCCAATAACACCAGTGAGGTCAACTGTACCAACCAAGTCAAAACCAACTGAATCAGAATAAGGTCATAAGTTCATAACAGGTAAATTGATTGAATGTGAACTTAACACCAATAATAAAAAATAATCATGCATCTATACAGGTATCCCACAATAAATCAATGTTTCCCAACCAGTGTGCCGTGGCCCACTAGTGTGCCGTGAGCGATCATCAGGTGTGCTGTGGGAAATTGGAACCTCCAATACCCTTTCTTCCCCCTCCTGCCAAACACTTTTTCTTCTCCATTCGGGCTCCCTTCTTCCCAGCCTCGCTCTATGGCTTTATGACAGGGGATTCTGTCATAAAGTTTTCCCATGCCTGTTTTAGGGACCTTAAAGTGGTGAGCCTCCTTCCAACATGGTGATTCTCGATAGAAAACAAACAACAACATAACATAACATTGTTTGAGTCCACAGTGCTCTCTGGGTGTAGGTGAGCTACAACTTCCAAACCCAAGGTCAATTCCCAAGCAAACCCTTTCAGTACTTTCTGTTGGTAATGAGAGTTCAATATGCCAAGTTTGGTTCAATTCCATTTTTGCAAGAGTTCAGGATGCTCTTTGATTGTGTGTTAACTATAAATCCCAGAAACTGTAACTCCCAAATGTCAAGGTCTATTTTCCCCAAACTCCATCTGTGTTCACATTTTGGCATATTGAGTATTCATGCCAAGTTTGGTCCTGATCTAACATTGTTGAATCCACAGGTCTCTCTGGATATAGGTGAACTACAACTCCAAAACTCAAGGTCAATGCCCACCAAACTCTTGTAATATTTTCTCTTCGTTATGGGAGTTCTATGTGGGAAGTTTGATTCCATTCCATCATTGCTGGAGTTCAGAGTGCTCTTTGATTGTGTGTGAACTATAACTCCCAGCTGTTGAGCAACACCTTTGTGTGTGTCTTTCTGCCATTCCTGCCAGGATATCTATGTTGTGTTCATCGAAACAGGCCCAGGTTTCACACTGAGTATATAAATACATTTAAACACATATTAACTATATGTATTACTGTGTTAGGGTGTCATTTTGGTTTCAAAAAAGGTTGAAAAACACTGCAATAAATAATAATAAGTACTGTACATATACAGATGCCAATAGTAATAATAAATCATGTACATATAGATATACAATCAATCATTTTCATCATCATCGTCATAATGTACATACACATATCCAATAATACTAATTACTTAAAATAATATCATCATATAGGCATATAGGTATCCCAAAATCCAATTATTGTTGTTATGTTGTTGTTGCATTCTGGGATACCTGAATACATAAATGATGAGATATGTTGTATGTTGAACCCAAGTCTAAATAAGAAAGCCTACATGTTTTATATATTTCTGATACATATACTTATTATACACATTACTTTTTTAAAAAAAAATGTGTGCATGAGAAACAGCTTTTTTTACACTGAACTGCCAAAAAGCATAGATGTCTCTGTTTTAGCCACTAATATGATCAGTTTTAGATTTTGGAGTATTTTGGAATTCTGGATAAGGAAACTGCATTATCATGTCCTACCCATCCCCCTTCACGGATCAAAGTGGAGAACAACATATACCATCAGTTAAAATATATAGCTGATGTGTTTAACTAGCAGTTAAAATAGAATCATAATGTTACAATGTTGTAGTATGTATCCACTCAGCAGAGCCTCCTTTTTGTTTATGATACTTTTATTAAAAGCAAAATCTTATATATATATATATATATATATATATATATATAAGGAAAAATTAGATACACTTAAAAAACACAGTAATTAATATTTAAACTGCAAGTGTAGAAGATTGGTTGGTGACATTGTGTTACATGTCAGGGATAACAAATTGGCAATTTTGGCTAAAGGGAAACAACTTTTTACCACCAAAAAAAAATCACAATAATTGCATTTCTGAGACTGGTGGAAATTAACAGTGCTAGGATTTGAAGAATAGTAAACATTAACCCAAAAAAAAGGAGAACTGTGTTTATATTATAAAATTAGAAGAAACAGGCAACTGTAACCATTAGCTGGGAAGTTGGAAGTCACATATTTATTTTTCCCTTTTTTGTAACTACACTATAAAACTACAATGCAAAAAGGGAAGAAAATATGTGACTTCCAACTTCCCAGCTAATGGTTACAGTTGCCTGCTCTTCTAATTTTATAATCAAAAACACAGTTCTCCTTTTTTGGCTAATGTTTACTATTCTTCAAATCCTAGCACTGCTAATTTCACCAGTCTCAGAAATGCAATTATTGTGATTTTTTTTGGTGGTAAAAGTTGTTTCCCTAAGGCCAAATTGCTAATTTGTTATCCCTCCTGACTAAATCAATGTCACTAACCAATCTTCTTGTGATGGGGATCTTTGTATCTTTCCATCTCTGTACATAAAACAGCCTGGCAGCAGTAATCGTGTACTAGAAAGCTTCTCCATCATTCCCAATCAGAAAAGCTCTGATTTCAGCTGGAATTTAAATTTCAAAATGTTCTCCATCAAACAATGTATCTTCTACACTGCCCTATATCTCAGATTATCTGATTTAAACTGGATTATATAAATCTTCACTGCCAGATAATCTGGGATAAGGAGATAATCTAGGATCAGATCCTGGGATATAGGGGCAGTGTGGAAGGAGCCTGAGTCCAAAAGTTTGAGCTTCCTTTTGGAAAGAATAGCATACCAGGTTTCCTGTGTCTGTAATCTGTGCTCTATAGAGCTGTATAGAGCTCCATACAACTCTATGGAGCTTGATTTCTAAATTAGTTCATATAAAATTGTGTTGTGCCATTTTGGAGTCCTGGGAATATAGCTCTAAGAGCCCTTCCAGACAGGCCCTATATCCCAGGATCCGATCCCAGGTTTTCTGCTTTAAACTGGATTATATGAGTCCGCACTGCTAGATTATCTGGGGTAAACATAAAACTTGGGATCAGATCCTGGGATATAGGGCCTGTCCGGAACAGCCCTAAATAACAGATTGTAAACTAATATAACCCATAGATATGTTAAGCCTATATGACATAATACAGAAAAACATGATTTGAGGTGTGCGCATGTGCTCATATCAAATCATTGGTTTTCTATATTATATTCTTTAGGTATCTATAAGGGTTCCCTATATCAGTGTTTCCCAACCTTTTTTGAGCTGCAGCACATTTTTTACATTTACAAAATCCTGGGGCACACCACCAACCAAAATGACACAAAATGACACTCTAACACAGTAATACATATAGTTAATATGTTTTAAATGGGTCTGTTTCAATGAACACAACATAGATATCCTGGCAGGAATGGCGGAAAGACACAAACTTCCCACACAGAACTCCCATAACCAAGAGAAAATGCTATAAGAGTTTGGTGACCTTGAGTTTTGGAGTTGTAGTTCACCTATATCCAGAGAGCACTGTGGACTGAAACAATGTTGGATCACAACCAAACTTGGCATGAATACTCAATATGCCCAAATGTGAACACAGATGGAGTTTGGGGAAAATAGACCTTGACATTTGGGAGTTACAGTTTCTGGGATTTATAGTTAACACACAATCAAAGAGCATCCTGAACTCTTGCAACAATGGAACTGAGTCAGCAAATGAATAAATATATCTATTGTTCACTGGAATACTAGGCAAATTTGCCTAGTATTCCAGTGAACAATAGATATATTTATTCATTTGCTGACTTGTTACTACAGGCCTTCTTCCTGCTTCGAGGAACATAGAAGCATGAGCAATCCTAGATTCCCATCCTCTTCCAGGGATACTATACTTAGGGATTGGACACTAGACCCTCAAGAGGGCACTTCTACAGCTGGTAATGCCACTGCACCGCTCAACATGGAGGAACTCAAAGAAAAGGAACTACGAATGACCAGAGTCCAACTCAACGCAGTGGCATTAGCCGATTATATTGGAAAGATATCATTCCGCGGGGCCTACGTATTATCCTCACACCTGGCACTTACAAAACGGATGAGTCCTTCTCATTGGCGGAGTGGTTGATATTACCTCGCGGTGTTCTAAAGATATTATGTTGTTATTACTACAAAGAACCAATGTTGAAGTGGACAGTTTGACCCAAGAAATTGCTAATTTGAGATCAGACACCAGTGTATCATCCAACACCGTGGAATTAAATAAAATTAAGGATGAGTGTGACAAGCTGCATGCAGAGATTAAGGAGTGCAAGATCAGGAAGCTTAAAAGGGACCTGGAGGACTACAGACGCAACAGGGTGTATGACTTTGACAAGAAACCTTTCTACAAAAAATCAAGGAATGTACAATTCCCAGGTGGTTCGGCCACCTCAGGGTCTTCAGGAGAGGAAACCAATAGAGATTCGGATTCTGCAACTACGTCTGCACCTTTACCCAGACGACCTTTACGCCAAAACAGACCAGGACAAGGTTTTTATCGACAACAGGGCAATTCCCGGAATACATCCAACAGGCGAATTAATCTAATTACTAATGTATCTGATGTTAATCTCCCCCCACAAGCTAATAGAATTTTGAATTTAGGCTTGTCATATGTCTCCACCCCCAATTGTGATTTACTGAACATTAGGAAAGACCTAGCCACACTGTTCAGAACATTAGGCTCAGGGACCATTTCAAGGACAGCCTCCATTACCTATCAATAGTAACCCAATACGCATGAAGAGTAGTTTCATACCCACTGATATATCTCCCAACATTAGGCATTTGAACAGGTAGTATCCAAGGAAGTTAAACGTCTGGACTTGAGAGTCCACACCAAGAATCTCACACGAAAGGATCTTACACTTCTTAAGGAACTGAAGAATGACTCCAGAGTGATATTTAGGCAGGCGGATAAAGGAGGCGGGATCGTATGCCAAAATTTAGGAGATTATAGATCAGAAGCCTTGAGGCAATTATCTGATACTCGGTTTTATCAACCGATTCCACAGGATCCCACCAAGAGAATTGCATCTGTATTGACCTCTACTGTACATTATGGGGAGTCTATGGGTTATTTGAACCCTAAACTAGCTGAATTTCTAATTAACAAAAATCCTAAAGCACCTGTTTTTTATCATATCCCAAAGACGCACAAGGGCGGGACACCATTCCCTGGCAGACCTATTGTCGCTGCCAGAGGCAGTGTCCTAGAAAACGCAGCTAGATACATAGATAGTTTACTCAACCATTTGTTAAGGCCTCCCCTCCTATATATACGTGATACGTCCTACTTGATTTCCATCATTGAAGATATACATGTCCCGCCTGGCAGTATTTTAGTTACGTCAGACATTACGTCACTTTATACGAATGTCCCTTTAACTGAGGCTAGAGCGGTCTTAGAGGACACCCTAGATAAGAGGACACCACCCAGGATACCCCCCACAGGATATCTACTTGAGGTTATAGACTGCATTTTGGATTATAATTATTTTTGCTTTGAAGAACAGTACTTCATGCAAATTGGGGGCGTGGCCATGGGGAGTCTGGCCGCCCCTTCCATTGCGAATCTTTTTGTTACATCACTAGAACAAAAATGGCTGTCCAAGAATGACCCCAGTGCATTTGCCAACCAGATTTCACATTGGTGGCGATATATCGATGACGTGGTCCTCCTTCTCAAGGGACAAATAGATACGACATTGTGTGACACCTGGTTAAACCAGTGGCACCCTAATATCAAATTCACATCTACATATAGCACCAAAGAAGTTAACTTTTTGGACATTACCATTTATCTACATAACAACAGGATGCGTGTTAGAAATTACACCAAACCCACCTCCAAGAACTCTATCCTGCACTACTGGTCTTTTCACCCTATCTCCCTAAAAAACAACCTCCCTTTGTCCCAATTCATGCGTATAAAGAGAAATTCCACCACCGATCATGATTTTAGGAAAGACTCTCAAATTCTGGGGGACAACCTGATAGCCAGGGGATACCCGGAAGGCATTATAGAACAGGCCATCCAGAAGGTCACTAACATGCACAGAAGAGATCTACTCATTAAACGTGTCAAACCACCTAAACAGCGCTTGATATGGCCTATGACATATACCACAACAGGTAGGACCATAATGCGCATTGTCAAAAGGCATTGGCCACTAATAGCTGACATAAAAGGACTGGAACACCCACCCATGCCAGCCTATAGACGCACAACCAACATTAGGGATCAACTAATGAGATCTGACCACTACAAACCTCAGAGTAAACCCTCAATTTCCAAGCAGGTACGTTTAGATGTGGACACTGTGTGGCATGTGATTTTGTGTCACCAAAACAGGAACTTGTATTCCCTCACCTGTCCAAACCTATTACCTCACAGCAATTATGTACCTGCGCCAGTAAGGGGTGTGTCTACTTACTGGCTTGTGATTGTCCCAAGCTTTACACTGGCCAGACAAAACGCTGTTTGAGGGCCCGTATAGGGGAGCACAAATCGAGAATCTTATGTGGTAGGGAGGACTCTTATCTTTACCAACACTTCAAGACGACTCACAATTCGAAGCCATCGTTCAAATTCATAGGATTGGAAAAGATTGAGTGTGCACCTCATATGGACTTACAAACAAAATTGCTACAAACTGAATTAAGGTGGATAAACCGTCTCCAATGCGAGCAACCCATAGGACTCAATGATTTTCTCACTTTAAGGGAGCTACTGGTCTAATTGTCGTAAGTTTTTACCCTTGCTTCACCCCTTCCTTCAGCTGTTACAGTTTTGTTAGCTCATATATACCACTCCCTAGCTTTTACTACTCACCGCATACATGGTCCACTACATCGGGATTGACCCTGAAGATGGATGGTAAGCGACTGCCATTACTTCGCCTCTTTCCATGATCACTGTTTCCCCACCTTTTTGGGATTGAAGCCTCTATTTGATATTGTATATTACAGATAATTGAATTAATGCTTTTGGAACCGTCCTGAGGAAGGATCGAAACGTGGTTGGAATCCTATATATTCACCCGTTGACGGTGCCTGCTCTACTTCTCTTTATTTGTCTTCACGGACCTTCTCACCCTTCGCGCATTTGCGCTGCATCTATTGCCTGAGTTTCCAGCGTGAATCGGCTATTGGCATTCGGCTCCTGGATACTCTCCTCCCTGCGACTGTTTGTTTACCTTTCCCGGGACACGGGCAGCGCGCTCCTTTTCTTTTACTTTACGGGCATTGGCCCCAGGATTACAAATCACACATTGTTTTGAACGTTTCAGCGTGCTATATGTGTTGTGACTACTTACCAAGATCAGTTTGGCATTTGTGCTATTTATTTTGCTTCTTATATGACTTTCTCGCATCGGAGAGTGAGTTCCATCATTCTTAAAGGCATAGTATTCAGATTCACGGCTGGTGTCATTTGACCTCCTACTATTTGTTTTTTTGATGAGAAGGTGCCCGTGACCTATTTTCTTTTTTGATTTTTCTTGAGTATTTACTCACCAGCTATAATAGCCTTTAATAAATTTTGATTTATTGCATCATATACCTTTGGCTTCATCGTTAAAAATTTGCCTAACAATGGAACTGAACCAAACTTGGCATATTGAACTCTCATTACCAACAGAAAGTACTGAAAGGGTTTGCTTGGGAATTGACCTTGAGTTTGGAAGTTGTAGTTCACCTATACCCAGAGAGCACTGTGGACTCAAACTACTGTATGTTATGTTATGTTGTTGTTTTCTATCCAGAATCACCATGTTGGAAGGAGGCTCACCACTTTAAGGTCCCTAAAACAGACATGGAAAAACTTTGGCCCTCTGGGTGCTTTGGACTTCAATTCCCACCATTCCTAACAGCCTGAGGCCCTTTCCTGCTTAAATAGCTGGGGGGGGGGAAAATAGCCTGAGGCTGCTAGGAATGGTGGGAGTTGGAGTCCAAAACACTTGGAAGGTCCAAGTTTGCCCATGCCAGCTTTCGACAGAGACCTCTTCCTCCCCCTTCGCGCTCTTTCTTCCCCCTCCTGCCGAACACTTACTTTTCTTCTACACTGTTGCTTTTGCCACCATTTTGATCTGAGGGGGCAGTTTGAGCGTGTTCAGGAGGGGAGGGGGGAGAGAGGAAGACGAGACCCGTGCGGGCGCTACTGCGCAGACTCGCCCCAGAGCAACGCAAGGCAAAGCAAGCAGAGCGAGGCTGGGAAGAAGGGAGCCCGAGTGGAGAAGAAAAAGTGTTTGGCAGGAGGGGGAAGAAAGGGTATTGGAGGTTCCAATTTCCCACGGCACACCGATGATCGCTTATGGCACAGTAGTGTGCCACGGCACCCTGGCTGGGAAACACTGCCCTATATTATATCATTTAAATATCTATAAGAGTTCACTGTATAACGGTATATCCTATAGGTACACTGCAGAATTAATGCAGTCTTAACACTGCTTTATCTGCCATGGCTCTTGGAATTGTGGATTGACAAGTCTTTACCCTTCTCTGCCAAAGAGTACTGGTGTCACGATGCAAGGACTCGGCCGACCCCTTAATCACACACACAGAGACGGTAATCAGCTAACTATTTATTGAATAATAAAGAACAGATGAAAAGGTAAATGCCCATCAAAATATTGAAAAGTTCAATCCAAAAGTATGGAGTGCGTAGTAGAATCCAAAAGCAAAGGTCTTGGCAAAAATAAAGTCCAAAGGCAAAGGTCTTGGCAAAAGGCTAGGCAGAGGCTCCGCAAAACAAAGCGGATCAAGGAACAAAGCAAGGTTCAAACAGGGCCCAAGAAACTTCTTGGCAAGGCACGAGCCGGCAATTTGGCTCCGTGATCCTTCGCTCGCTTCACTTCGCTTAGATTAGAAGTGGCCGAGCTACTGAGGATCCTTTCCCACGGATCCTATACTTAAACCCCTGGGCGAGGCCCCCGACGCTCTAGGCTTCTGCGGTAATCTGTGCTACGGGATCTAGCGCTTCTCTGACGCTCTAGACTGCGGTGCCAGTCCCTCCTGCTGGACTCGATGCTCCGTCTCCTATCAAAGCTCCGTCCTTGCCTCCCAGCACCTGGCTCACTATCTTCATGAGAGTCGAACTCCCTTTCAGCTTCCATGGCCTCATCGCCCATGTTTTCCCAAATTCTCTCCTGTGATCCGTACCCACCCGGTTTCTCATAACAATCATCGCTATCAACACTTTCTGAATCAGCCTGACCTTCCCAGTTCTTATAGCCATCCGGCCATCCCTCATCCCAAGCCAGACTCTCTGTGGGAGAGGAAGGTCCAGCTAACTCGTTAACCCCTTCCTCCATTTCCTCCTCAGCTGCGGCTGGCTCTAATGCAAGTGGGACCCCCGGTGCTGCCCCCTGCCCCCCAGGTACGAAAGAGAACTGGGTTGCTACAACTGGTACCTCGCTAGACTGCAAATCCCAGGATTCCATGGCATTGAGTGCTGGTAATTTAAAAGGTGTCACACAGCATTAATTCTATAATTGAGATGCACCCCAGGACTTGGAAAGGGAACCTATTAAGGAAGTAGACAAGATTCTGGCACACAAGTTAAACAGATAAGGTGATAAAATGCAAAGCTTGGGAAGATATTGCACGGAATACCAAATGTATGTTTGCTCATGACATCATATTTCCCTTTTCCAGAGACATTTGTGAAAGCTGGACAATGAAGAAAGGTGATAGGAATAAAATCAACACATTTGGGATACGGTGCTGGAGAAGAGTTCCGATGATCCTTTTCAATAGCCCCAAATTCTGCAGGATCCATGCTCTAGTGTGATGAGGCTGTAGAAGACAACTATAGAGCAAATCAAGCCTGAACTCTCCCTAGTAGCGAAGATGACTAAGCTTGAGGCTGTCCTACTTTGGTCATATCGACATGACTCACTAGAAAAGACATTTTTTGGAAAAACAGAAAGCAGTAGGAAAAGAAGATGTCTGCTTTCCAGATGGAGGCATTCAATCAGAAAAGTCACAGGCCAGAGCCTTTAATTCCTGAGCAGGGCTGTCGATGAGAGAGTGACTTGTAGGTCTCTCCTCCATAGAGCCACCATAAGTAGAAGCAGGGGCGGATTAACGCACTAGGTGGAGTAGGCGCCCGCCGAGAGCACCAGATCCGCAGGGGTGCACCGCCGCCGGCTGGAAACTCTGCCTCCGCATCTGCTGTGTTTCCAGCAGGCGCGGAGGCGGAGTTACTAGCCGATGCTGAGGCGGAGTTTCCAGCATGCATGGAGGTGGAGCCTCCACGCATGCTGGAAACTCCGCCTCCGCGCCGGCTGGTAATTACGCCTCCGCGCCTGCTCCAGGTTTGGGGTTTTTTTGGGGGGGGGGAGCCAAAATAATTTCCGCCTACCATTTAAAATTACCTTGGGCCTCCTCTGAGTAGAAGTGCATTACATTGTAAGTAAGGCCCCTTCCACATAGCTGTAGAAAAGCCCACATTAACTGCTTTTAACTGGGTTATATGGCACTGTGGACTCAGGTAACACAGTTCAAAACAGATATTGTGGATTATCGACCTTGATATTCCATGGCCCCTTCCACACAGCTGAATAAAATCCCAAATTATCTACTTTGAACTGGAATATATGGCAGTGTGGACTTAGATTTCTGCCTTGATAATCTGCGTTTTATGGCTGTGTGGAAGGGCCCTAAGAGGAACCCAACTCTAGGTAACATCATCACTGATGGATGGACTTAGGGAATCTCTGCTAGACCTGAGCAGGCCCATTATTGTCCCTCATTCATAGGGTCACCATATGTAGACCTTGACTTGGATAGCTAAGTGGATTGATTCTATATAGTAGAATCCATACAGTTCGACAGCCCTTTCACTGCCATGGCTCAATACTATTTATTTGTTTATCATATCAGGAACGAACCAAGACTAGAACCAAGTTGTGATGTATTTGAGAAAACACAAAGTTTAAAAACTTGGCATTATATTAAATGTCCTGTGACCAGTAGCTAGCCACTTGGGAGTGCCTCTGGTGTTGCTGTAAGAAGGTCCTCCATTGTGCATGTGGCAGGCCTCAGGCCTCATTGCAATAGATGGTCTGTGGTTTGTTCTTCTCTACGCTCGCATGTTGTGGCCCCACATCCACTGTTATAGTGTGGTGAGATGTGTTCCACACTGGCATGCATACCCAGCAGCAGAATTGCAAAACACAAGGGCAGATGTCTTCACTGTCTCTGGTTGTGATTCCCAGGTTGTGCCAGTCAGCTTTCGTATGATATTGTTTCTAGCGCCCACTTTTTGCTTGATATTCAAGCAGTGCTTCTTGTAGGTCAGAGCATGGTACAGGGTAAGTGTGGCTAGCAGGGACAAGAGACAGGGCCTTCTCAGTGGTGGCCCCTTGCTTGTGAAACTCCCTCCCTAGTGACATCAGAGCACCTCCCTCCCTATTAGCCTTTAGGAAAAGAGTCAAAACCTGGCTCTGCGAGCAGGCCTTTGGAAACTAAGGCAATGCAATATTTTTGCATCGAAACTTTGTGCAACTGACCTTGGAACAGACTCAGACCTTGGACTTGGATGGCGTGTTTTCTAAGTTTTAAAGTTTTAAAATTTGTTTTAACTATAATATGTTGCAATTTTTGAAATGTTTAGGCGATTGTGTGGAGGCACAACATCGTCGTGCCATTGTAAGCCACCTTGAGTCCCCATTATTGGGGTAGAGAAGGGCGGGGTAAGAGTATGGCAAATACATCAATAAATCGCTCCCAGTTATTTAGGTGTGCTGCAGTGCTCCAGTGGGACTCCTTCCCAGGTCATCCTCAGAGCTTGACGTGCTTTTGACTCCTGGGAGTTGTAATTTAACAAGGTCACCCTCTTTCCCTGCCCAAGAGGACTGGGGACTCACCAAGTGACAACTCCCAGGATTCCACAGCATTGAGCAGTGGCAGTTAAGGAGATATGGAACTGCATTAACTCTACAGTGTTGGTCAGGGGTGCTCATTACGTAGATCGCGATCTACTGGTAGATCGCGTAGGGCGTCCTGGTAGATCGCTGGCAGGGCGGGAGGCTCAGTCTTGCCCCGCAGGCTCCCGACGTCGCCCAGGTGCAGAAGGAGATTGGACTGGATGGCCCTTGGAGGTCTCCTTCTACTCTAGGAACCTATTGTTGTTGTTACTATTACTATTATTAGTAGTAGTAGTAGCTGAGGCTGAATGAATATTATCATCATAATCTGTATATCTATATATCTATATATCTATATATATATAATAAAAGTCAATGTATGTGTGTATGTGTGCGGAGGGCAGAAGGATATGTGGCAGCTTTCTGATTGGCTCCCACTGTGGGACTATTTGCATAAAAGACGCTGATTGGCCAGCACCACCAACATTCCGACACTCTAACTTGGCAGAGGGGGAAAGGGAAAGGCCTGAGGCAGTCAGGCATGGTGAGAGTTTAAGGCCAAAACACTTTGCAGCCCCCAACAATGAGAGAACAAGACCTTGACACACAGCACACCCAAGACCCACTCTACATCCTGGTGCAGTTTGGAGGAGGGTGGACCAGTGAGTACCTTCACTCACTTCCTGAGACCCCTGCGAGCCAAATAAACAAAGGATAAGGACCCACCTTGGCACACAATGCCTTTCTCAAATAACCTGGGCAGGGCCGGGTCCCCAAGCTAGTTATGAATAAATTCAGGGGCTTATTATACTCGCATGTAGTTGAATTCAGTCTTAAAATATATTATAGGGCTCTCACTGAAATACATTTCCAAATATTTTGCTTTTATGGCTCTCTTGAGTAGTGGGGAGGGAGATCACTTTGACTTGGTTGTTTTAGAAGTAGCTGGCATGCTGAAAAAGTGTGGGCACCCCTGGTGTAGGTGCACCCAGGGCCTGTCGCCTGTGCAGTTGGATGCTTCCTAGGGTGGTACTACTAGAGAGCCATGGGAGAACCCCATTTTGGTGGGTCGGGGTGGGAGGAGGGAGGAAGGAGGAGGAGGAGGAAGGGGAGGAGGAGCCTCCATATAAGCCGGGGGGTGGGGTGGGGGGAATCGCGGGTGCCAAGTCCCGCCTGGAGTTTGCCTCCTTCCACGGGTGGCAGTGGGAGGAGGAGGAGCCAGAGGGCCTGCCTTGCAGCCCTGGCGGCTCCAGCTGCGGCGCGGCGGGGGGAGAGGACCTTCTCTGCTGCAGCTCCCCCCTCTTCCTCTTCCACGATGCCTCTTTCCACGAGACGGCAGCTGCTCCGGGCTCCTCCTGCCCCTTAGGGTGAGTAACTTCAAGTGGGGAGGGGGAAATTAAATAATGGCTGGGTCTGGGGAGCCTTTCCTCACCCTGGTGCCCCCCCCCCCCACTCCTCCTCCTCTGTTTTGGGACCCAAGCGCTTCCTTTTAAGGCTCCCTTTGGGCACTGCGGCGGTGCGCATTTGGAGCCTCTCTCTCTCTCTTCTCTTTTCCCAGCTGCTCTCCCCGAGTTGCTTTCCTTCCTTCCTTCCTTACCTCCGTTTTTGGTCTGTCGCCACCTCCGTTGGCAGCCTTTGCCTGCAGGCTGCTGTGACATCTACCTATAGAGCACCATCACCAACTCCATCATCCCCTCCTCCAGGTGCTGGGTTCTCCATTCGCTCCTCTGCTTCCCAAACGTAAACAGAGAAGATGCTGATGTTGCTGGAAGAGTGGAACGATTTCCCTAACCCAGTGTTTCCCAACCTTTCTTGAGCCGTAGCACACTTTTTACATTCGCAAAATCCTGGGGCACACCACCAACCAAAATGACACAAAATGCCACTCTAACACAGTAATACATCTAGTTAATATGTTTTTAGATGTATTTATACACTCAGTGTGAAACCTGGGCCTGTTTCGATTGACACAACATAGATATCCTGGCATAAATGGCAGAAAGACACAAACTTCCCACACAGAACTCCCATAACCAAGAGAAAATACTATAAGAGTTTGGTGGGCATTGACCTTGGGTTTTGGAGTTGTAGTTCACCTACATCCAGAGAGCACTGTGGACTCAAACAATGTTGGATCAGGACCAAATTTGGCATGAATACTCAATATGTCCAAATATGAACACAGATGGAGTTCAGGGGAAATAGACCTTGACATTTGGGAGTTGTAGTTGCTGGGATTTATAGTTCCCCTACAATCAAAGAGCATTCTGAACCCCACCAATGATAGAACTGGGCCAAACTTCCAACACAGAACCCCCAGGAGGTAAGAGGAGGTCTCTACTTGGGGAAAGGGAGGCGGGTCTTCCCAATGCATGGAGAGGGACTGACCAAGTAGACAACGGGTGGGAAGGGGGCCTTTATTGAGGTAGGTTTCTTAGGGTTTTTATACTTCAACACACTAGACTCTCCCCCCTCCCCTCCTCGAGGTTCCAATTTCCCACGGCACACCTGATGATCGCTGACGGCACACTAGTGTGCCCCAGCACACTGGTTGGGAAACACTGCCCTAACCCAGTGTTTCCCAACCTTTTTTGAGCTGTGGCACACTTTTTACATTTGCAAAATCCTGGGGCACACCACCAACCAAAATGACACAGAATGACACTCTAACACAGTAATACATATAGTTAATATGTTTTTAAATGTATTTATACACTCAGTGTGAAACCTCGGCCTGTTTCGATTGACACAACATAGATATCCTGGCAGGAATGGCAGAAAGACACAAACTTCCCACACACAACTCCCATAACCAAGAGAAAATGCTATAAGAGTTTTGGAGTTGTAGTTCACCTATATCCAGAGAGCACTGTGGACTCAAACAATGTTGGATCGGGACCAAACTTGGCATGAATACTCAATATGCCCAAATGTGAACACAGATGGAGTTTGGGGAAAATAGGCCTTGACATTTGGGAGTTACAGTTTCTGGCACACTGGTTGGGAAACACTCCCCATACCCATCGCACCATAGCAATCTGGCGTGCATCATTATACACAACGCCTGGGCAAACTTGGGCCCTCCTTCCAGGTGTTTTGGACTTCAATGCCCATCAATCCTAACAGCCTCATGCCTTTTCCTTTTCCTACTCCGCTGCTTAAGTGGGAAAGGGAAATGGAAAAGGGAAAGGAAGGGGCCTGAGGCTGTTAGTAATGGTGGGAGTTGGAAGTCCAAAACACCTGGAGGGAGGGCCCTAGTTTGCTCAGGCCTGTTCTACACTCTTAAGGCAAGCCTAGGCAAACTTCAGCCTTCCTGGTGTTTTAGGCTCCAACTCCCACAATTTCTAACAGCCAGTAGGCTGTTAGGAATTGTGGGAGTTGGAGTCCAAAACACCTGGAGGGCCAAAGTTTGCCCAGGCCTGCTCTAAGGTTAACTGCCAGGGCTCCTTTCTATGGAAGCATGGGACACCTCCAGCAACACCAGCGTAGATCACTGTATCTTCTGGGACAATAATGGGCCTGTTGTAGAGTGGCTCTGGTCCTTCCTGGAGGGCCATTCCCAGAAGATGTTGTTGGGGGACACCTGCTCAGTTCATCTGGGTTATCTGCCTTGATATTCAATCTGGGTTATATGGCTGCAGGAAGGGCCCTGACTTGCTCCTATTGTTGAGCCTCTGATTTGTGGCTACACTAGTAGGCCAATTTTTATTTCTCACACTGTGTATTGCCTCTTAGTCCCCCCCCCCCAGTGTCCCTCAGTGCCTGTTTGTTGTATTCTAAACTTCAAGGCCCCAAGGATGAATTGTAAGTGACAGCCTCTGACCAAACTACATGTCTTTATTCTGTCTTTGCTTAATTGGTACCTGCAAGGATATGCATGTTGTTTACATCCTCATTTCCCTTGTGTGAAAGCTTGCATTTTCAAGGGCAGCACAACAGGATCAGAGTTCAAGAGTGTATAAAACAATAAAACAAGGAGATGCATCCCAAACAAATGCAGGACTCTTCTGCTAGGCCTTTCTTCCACATCTTAGTGAACACTTAGACGCGTCTTGTGAATTAATAAGTCTCACTCTCACCCAAGTTTGCAAGTTCTGAGAAAATCATCCGGACAATCTCTGATTTTTGGATATGTGCAAATTTATTTATTTAAATTACAACATTTATACCCTGCCCTTCTCACCGAAGAGGACTCAGGGTGGCTTACATAAGGGCAACATATTCCATGCCCAAACAACAACAATTAAAATCAATTAGAGCAGTGTTTCCTAACCTTTTTGAGCCGCACACACTTTTAACATTAAAAAATCCGGGGCACACCACCAACCAAAATGACACAAAATGACTCTAACACAGTAAAGAACGGCTGGGGTTGGTGGCCTGCTGGGAGCAGCTGCTGGGAGTGCCGGCCCGGAGGGGGTGGAGCTGGCCGCGCCATGCCCCACCCTCTCCCCCAGCTTCAGCT